>CAUYLG010037720.1:0-60111 GCA_963573385.1 Cacajao melanocephalus
GACCTACCCAGTGGGTTTTGGTGGGTTTTTCACCTTCGCCCTGTATGTAACGGTTGATTTTTGCTTTTTTTAACCCCATTAAATAACGCTGGGGCACCGTTGCCTGACGTTCCAAAAAAAAAAAAAAAAAAAAAAAAAAAAAATTCCCCTTAGATTGAATATACTAGTCAGTAATCACTATCCCAAAAGCAGACCAGGCCACTCAAATCCAATTTGATTATGAAGTGGGCTGGCAGGGCTTATGTTACCATGCCTAAGACAATGATGAATTAACCTAATTTCATGGCACAATAAAGCCATGTAAAGCCTGGCAGAACAAAAGTCCAGAAAGCTTGCTCGATTCTCAGCAGCACTATCCTTCTCTTCAACTTTGGGAGGGCACCAGTAGGAAGGGGCAGGAGTAAATGGGATGCCCAGCAAACATTTCCGGAACATTGAAAGGCACCCTCTCCTGGAGTCCACTAAAGCAGCAGCAGCAAGATCAATGGCATCCATGCCCAATCTAAATTGAAAGCCCTCGATTTGGTCCCACTGCTCCCTCCGAAAATCTTTTTCCATTCCCATTAGCTTGGCCTGGTCTCTGCCCTCCAAGGAGTCTACTCAAGCCTCTGCTGCGCTTTGCTAGGAGAGGAACCTTCCTGAATATCCGTCTGCCTATTGGAATTCTACCAACGCCTGTGGCCTAACCACTTCCACCTTCCACAAAACCTTCCTTGAGGCTCAATTAATAGCCTTTTCTGACTACACTGACTACAAAGGCATTCATGAGCTGGACCACCCCTTGTGGTCACTAATATATTTAAATTTTACATTTAAAAAATATATTTTTCATTTTTATTTTGTAGAGACAAGGTCTTGCTTTTTTGCCCAGGCTGGTGTCAAACTCCTGGCTTTGAGCAATCCTCCCACCTTGGCCTCCCAAAGTGTGAGCCACCATACCCAGTCAAAGGTTTCTAAGTGACTTGCTATCACTTGCATTGAGAATCATTCGCTTGCTCTTCTATCATTCACCTGTTTAAAGCCCTACCAGAGTTCTGATGTAGTGTACTCTATATGGATACTTTGTCATATGATGCACATAATGTTTTCATAACTAATTTATTCCTTTAATAGATTCAGTATTTTCTGTGTGTGAATGATAAAAGAATTTGCCTTGACCATAACAGCACCTATTTCACCCCGAGGGGTCACTCCAGGTGGGCTCCAATGGAAACAGGTTTAAGGACTATGGCAGAATCTGCCAATTTTCCTCAGCATCCTTTTTCTCCTTTATCCTTTTAGTCACTGATACTCACTCACTGCTCACCCTACACTCCATCCCTACTCCATTGCAATTTTCAATTGCAAGTAGAAGCTTCCAGGCTCCCTTGCAGCTAGGTGTGGCTGTGTTTGGGCCAATGGTATATAAGTGGAGGTGACATTGCCTCCAGTCGTGTGGCCTCCACTTCCTCTCTCATCCCCTTCCCCCATCTAGGATGGAATGTAGAGGTGGTGGTAGTGAGCTGGCTAGCTTAGACCATGCTGGGGCAGCCCCCAAGGTCTTGCTACTCTGCCTATGGTCTAAGGAACTGCAACATCAGCACCCCCTGGGAGCTGGTTAGAAATGCAGAATCTGTGGCCCCACACCAGACCTCCTGGATCAGATTTCCCAGTTTACCAAGAGGCCCAGGTGATTTGCATGCACTCAAGCTTGGGATGCACTGACTTGAAGGATGAACATAAACAAGACAGAAAAAACCTGGGTCCCCTATTGACTTCATGGCACAGGCTTGCCCTCCCATCTTAGACCATTTACCTCTGAACCATTTGGTAAGAGACAAACTTCTATTCTATGTAGGTCAGCATAACTTGGAAGTCCCTTTCCTATATTGGCTAAACCATACCCTAACTAATATAAGAACAAAAATCATTTCCAGGAAATAAACCTCCTCCATTTTTTTTAAGTCAAAGGCTGAGCCACTTGCCAGCTGGACTTACTTAGCAAAGCAAGAATTCCTCCAAGAATCCCCAGGATGGCAGGAACTTGCAATCCTGCTTCAACATACTGTGCCTTTCGACAGACGCTGGCGGTCCCTTCACAGTCACACACGTGAACCTCTAAGGTGGTCACTTGGTCTTTATTCTGGTTATCCATGAGCTTGAGATTGATTTTGTACTCACCCACCTCTAAGTATATCTTTGGCTTCAAAATGAGAGATTCTTGGGCTAGCAAAAGCAATAAAAAGAAATGATGAGACCAGGAGAGAGAGAGAGAGAGAGAGAGAGGAAAAAAAAGCTCATTCCAGAATAAAATTTTTAGTGAACTAAAGACATTTGCGAGCAGAGCAAAGAGAGCAGAGCTGCTTGGGTTTTAGTTAGGTATCTATTTTTTTTTTTGACTGTAAAAAGTTTTGTTTCCATTCGGTCTAAGGCTTGGGAGAGGGCTCTAGGGCAGAGCCTTGTGTTTCTCCTTGGCCAATTTGTGGAATAAGTGGCCCATGCCTTCTAGAGCCACATTGTCACAGCGGAAATGGAAGCCCAGAGAGAGGTAGATGTCGGGGGCCCGCAGATGCAAATTGACCAGGCGGTTGACAGCTGCCTCCACCTCGGTGGAACAGTTCTGACAATCTGGAAGCTCATGGTTGGTCGGCAAGAAGGAGCTAACCACAAAAATGGCCTTGTTTTGTCCCAGGAGCGGGAGGTGGCAGAGAAGATAGTCCTAGAGGTTGCAAGTGGAGAGGAGATTGGAGCGTGGTTAGAGGCTGGGAGAGGGAGCCCCTCTTGGGTTTTATATCACTGGGTAGCATGCTACAAAGTTAGATACCAGGAAAGGAAAGAGACCTTTGGAGTAAGGCCTCAAAGACAGAATGAGCAAGGAAACAAGTATCAACGGAAGGGGTGGCGTCTGGAAGGTGAGAAGAGAAATTGAGAGGTGGGGATCTGAGGGAAAGGAAGCATGGCAGTCACAGCACAATTGCCAAAATAAAGCTCAGGTACCCACTTGGGTCATTGTACTCAATGGTCCAGTTGGCACTCGCCCCATGTGTTAGTTCTGCCGTGAAGGGAGATGTATTGGGAGGAAGGTCTGCATCAATGATGTTGATGACTTGAGGCTCTGGATTCCTCTCGCAGAAGTATAAATTTCGAGGTTCTGGTATGGGGGCATTGTCATTCACATCAGACAGGATCAGCAGAAGCGTCCCTGTTCCAGTAGCAACTGGAGAACCTAAGAGAAAATACAGAGGAAATGTTGCAGCTCGGGAACAGTCATGGATCCCCACTGCCTTCCACCAGACCCAATCCAGATCTTGTCCTGGCACTTCAGTGGTCCCTCACCAGGCCCCACTCCACCCCCAGAACCTCCCATCCTACCAATCCCAGGGCACCTCCACTCCCAGGTGGGCAGGCCTCTGACTGTTTTACAGAGACAAGCTTATTCCCACCTTGATAACCATTATTCAAGTTATTCCTCACACCAAGGACACCCTCCTCCTTCTTCACATGCCATTATTAATTCATTGAACTTTAACAACTCCAAGAAGTCCTTATTCCCTGCTTGCTGTCTCCCTAGTTCTTTTTCTGCTCTTTCATGCCATTTAAGGTCATTATCAAAGCATTGAGTCTTTCATTCTTATTTTAAGCCACACTAGAAGTTTAAAATCAAAGGGGATGAGTTGGGTCTTTTTGAGTCTCTGCAAATTGGTTTTCAAAATAGATTTGGGAATTAATATATACTTTTTTTTTTTTTTTTAAGAGACAGGGTTTCACCATATTGGTCAGGCTGGTCTCGAACCCTGAACCTCAGGTGATCCGCCCACCTCGGCCTTCCAAAGTGCTGGGATTACAGGCGTGAGCCACCATGCCCAACTTTTTTTTTTTTTAAGGCAGGGTCTCACTCTGTCACCCAGGCTGGAATGTGGTGGCATGAACACAGTTTACTGCAGCTTCTACCTCCTGGGCCTAATCTCTCACCTCTGCCTCCCTAGTAGCTGGGACTACAGGCGCATGCCACCATGCTTGGCTAGTTTTAAAATTTTTTTGTAGCGGTTGGGGGGGTGGTCTTGCCATGTTGCCCAGACTGGTCTTGACCTCCTGGGCTCAAGTGATCCTCCTACCTTGGCCTCCTAAAGTATTGGGATTATAGGTGTGAGCCACTGCACCCAGCCCATCCACACTTCTGTTTGCATTTCTTTTATATCCTGACACAAAACCAAGGCATATGGTAGTAGGAAACACTGGTACCCAGGGAACTATCATCAAGATTAGTATACGACAGGGAAACAAAACAACAGAGGAATCCATCTCGAACCTATAAATAGATATGTCTAGATGGCATGACTGTAAATTTTTAAAACTTTTTTTTTCTCACGTAAAATGTCTTTTCTTTTTTGAGATGGAGTTTCAATCTTATTGCCCAGGCTGGAGTGTAATGGCGTGATCTTGGCTCACCGCAACCTCCAAGCCTCCTGGGTCCAAGAAATTCTTCTGCCTCAGCTTCCCGAGTAGCTGGAATTATAGGCATGCGCTGCCATGCCAGCCTAATTTTGTACTTTTAGTAGAGACTGGGTTTCTCCATGTTGGTCAGGCTGTTCTCAAACTCCTGACCTCAGGTGATCTGCCTGCCTCAGCCTCCCAAACTGCTGGGTTTACAGGCGTGAGCCACCACGCTTGGCTAAATTTTTTTTTAAACAATGGGCACAAGTCATTTAACATTAACTTAAGGAGGCCAGGCATGATAACTCACACCTGTAATCCCAGCATTTTGAGATTATGGGCAGTATGTTGCCCAGGCTGGTCTTGAACTCCTGACCTCAAGCCATCTCCCACCCCCGACCCCCAAAGTGCTGGTATTACAGGTGTGAGCCTAGCACCCAGTCTATAAATGTATTTAAATACACAGGAACAGTCTGGAAGGACCCACACCTAATTCATTTCATCCAGATGGGTATTATCACTTTTCAGGTAAAGGAATTGTGGAACAAACAAATTAAACAGCAAATCCAAGGTCACGCGAGTATTAAGCTTTGGACCTAGAATGTAAATCATCATTGTCTGCTTCCCTTAGGGTTTTGCCATGTTTCCCAGGCTGGTTTTGAACTCCTGGGCTCAAGTGATCCTCCGACCTCAGCCTCTCAAAGTGCTGAGATTATAGGTGTGAGCTACTGTGCCCAGCCCACTTGAATTTTTTGACAATAAGAACACCTTTGTTTAAGAATAAAAGAAAAAACAAGGCTGTGTGCAGTGGTTCACAGTTGTAATCCCAGCACTTTGGGAAGCCAAGATGGGCAGACCACGAGGTCAGGAGTTCGAGACCAGCCTGGCCAACACAGTGAAAGCCTGTCTCTACTGAAAATACAAAAATTAGCTGGGCGTGTTGGCCGGTGCCTGCAATCCCAGCTATCCGGGAGGCTAAGGCAGGAGAACTGCTTGAACCCGGGAGGCGAAGGTTGCAATGAGCTGAGATCGCACCACTGCACTCCCAGTCTGGGCGACAGAGCTAGATTCTGTCTCAAAAAAAAAAAAGAATAAAAAAATCATCTTTTGCAGCAACAGGGATGAAACTGGAAGCCATTAGCTCAAGTGAAACAAGTCAGACATATAAGGAGAAATATTGCATGTTTTCACTTAGAAGTGGGAGTTCAATAATGTGTACACATGGATGTAAACTGTAGAATGATAGACAATGGCAGCTGGGAAGGGTGAGGGGTGGGAGGGAATAGATGATGAGCAATTACTTAATGGGTACAATGCATGTTATTTAGGTGATGGATACCCTAAAAAACCTGGTTTTACCACTATACATCTCTGCATGTAACAAAATTACCCTTATACTCCATACCTTTATACAAATCAATCCAACAAACAAAAAGGATAAAAGAAAAAGAATGAACTCTTGCCTCCAAAAGAAGGGAGGGGCAAGGAAGTAAACTAGCCAGGAGGGTGAGGCAGCAAAGGCCCAGATGGGGCTACCTTACCATTGTCTGTAGCTATGATGAGGGCCGTGTATGTGCTGTTCTTCACGTGCTCAACGTCCTCCCTGTCCAGCTCAGCCCGAGTGGAAATGGCGCCAGTGTCCGGATTAATCTCCAGCCAATTGGCAGTGTCTCTCCAAATCCGATACCTGAATAGGCACAAGCTCTGGCTTTTAGAAAAGGACCAGCAAACAGCATGAAGCTGAAAACGGCTTAAGCTCTTCTTCAGTTATCTGATTACTTCTAATGTTTTTATTTTGAAAACCAACAATACAACAGACAAGTTACCAGAATAGTATGATGATCATCCATGGACTCTTCACCTAGGTTTACTCATGTTAGTATTTTGCCACGTCTGCTCTCTCTCTATATTGATGCATGCCTACATAATTTCTTGTTTTGCTGAACCATCCGCAAATAAATTGCAGAAGTCATGTTCCTTTACTTATAAATACCAATGTGTTATCTCCTAAGAACAAAGGCATTCTCTTATATAACCTCAACTTGATTTTCAATTTTAGGCAATAAAACTTTGATAGAATACTATCGTCAACTACATGGTGCATATTCAAATTGTCAGATTTTCCAAAAATGTCCTTTACAGCAACCTTGCACCCTTCTGGATTCAGGATCCAATATGGCCTTTAGTTGGCATGGCTCTTCCTTAGGTCTTTCTTCTCTTTTTTGACACTGATATTTTGTAAATGTGCTGGCCAGCTGTTTTGTAGAATGCCCCTTAGTTTGGGTTTGTTTGATTATTCCTTATAATTTAGATTCAGTTCATCCATTTCAGGGGTCGGTGGTTGGGACAAGCAACTACAGAGGTGATGCTGTAGCCTCCCCAGTGCAGGACACTGGGAGGCACATGATGTCTCTCTGTGCTTTTACTGATGATGTTAACTTTGATCACTTGGATAAGGGAAAGGCCACTAGATTTCTTCATAGCAAAGGTGCCTTTTTTCACTATATGATACATCTATAATCTATACATCTATAATATGATAATTTGAGAATATGTTGTTCAGCAACTTGCACTCAATGGATTTAGCATCTGTGGGTGATTCTTGCTGAAGCAATGATTACTGTAATCCTTACTTACTTTTAAAAGCAGACTCCTCCAGACCAGCTTCCCGCAGAGAACATAGTAGTTTGTAACGGGTGGCAACATGCCACCTCCTCTCCTGCCATGAACATCTGGAGATGCAGGTTGCCCTGTTGACTTGTGGGTGGGCTGCACTATTGGCATTTAATGGGTGGTACAGGGAGGCTAATAGAGATCTACTGCTCAGTTATTTACTGGGGTCATGGAAAGGCTCTGATAGGGAAACTAAGAAATCAAAGGAGGAAAGGGCTCTGAGAACCTGTAGGCTTGGCCTCACTTCTTTGGAAGTACAAAGCAATGAATTACATGAAGTGCTCTTTGTTACAGGTATAAGGTCCTCTGCAAACAAACACTAAAGACCTGGTCCCTGAATTTGCTCCAGGAGATGCTTTGAACTATCTATTTCACTACTGCAAGCTTTCAACCCGGCCTGGAAACTGTGCAATCCAGGGTTTCATCACTGAACCAAATCCTACATTATTGCCTTTGACTTTTCACTATTCTTTTAAACTTCAATTAAAACACATTTTGTCAAGCCTTACAGTTTGGAGCATGTAGAAATAGCCTCTAGATTATGAGGAGTCCATTGGCTGCACATAGAAAATGACAGCAATTTTTTGTTTCTTTTTTTTTTTTTTTGACATGGAGTCTTGCTCTTGTCACCCAGGCAGTGCGATCTCGGCTCACTGCAACCTCCGCCTCCTGGGTTCAAGCAATTCTCCTGTCTCAGCCTCCTGAGTAGCTGGGATTATAAGCACTTGCCACCATGCCCAGCTAATTTTTGTATTTTTAGTAAAGATAGGGTTTTGCCATGTTGGCCAGGCTTGTCTCAAACTCCTGACCTCAGGTGATCCACCTACCTTGGCCTCCTAAAGCGTTAGGATTACAGGCATGAGCCACTGCACCTGGTTGAGAGTAATTTTTTTTCTCTTTTGAGACAGAGTCTCACTCTGTTGTCCAGACTGGAGTGCAGTGGCACAATCTTGGCTCACTGCAACCTCAGCCTTTTGGGGTCAAGCAGTTCTTGTGCCTCAGTCTCCTGAGGAGCTGGGATTACAGGTGTGCACTAAAATGCCTGACTAATTTTTTTTGTGTTTTTGGTAGAGGCGGGATTTTGCCACGTTTGCCAGGCTGGCCTTGAACACCTGCCCTCAAAGTGATTCACCTGCCTGGGCCTCCCAAAGTTTTGGGAATACAGGTGAGAGTCGCTGCACCTGGCCCAAAATGACAGTATTTTAAAGCAAGTGTTGTAGTTGGTTGGTTGGCATGTGGGTTTTCAGCATCTGTGTGATTTACATTATAGAGGTGACTTTAAGTTTAAAAAGAGAAATATTAAAAAAATAAATAAAAAGAAATATTAATAGTAAGTTACTTAAAACACAATACTATGGGCTGGATGTGGTGGCTCACACCTGTAATCTCAGCACTTTGGGAGGCAGGGAGATCACTGGAGGTCAGGAGTTCTAAACTAGCCTGGCCAACATGGCAAAACCCTGTCTCTACTAAAAATACAAAAATTAGCCAGGCATGGTGCCAGGCACCTGTAATCCTAGCTATGTGGGAGGCTGAGGCCCAAGAATTGCTTGAACCCAGGAAGCAGAGGCTGCAGTAAGCAGAGATCATGCCACTGCACTCTAGCCTGGGCGACAAAGCAAGACTCCAAACTAAAAAAAAAAAAAAACCACACACCACAATACTGCATATGCAAAGTAAAATTGCATTTCTACCATACTACAAGAGCTCAAAGAGAGACAGCACATCAGACCAAGAATGGCTATCTATGGAGGGAAGGGAAAAGGTGAAAGCCGCACAGATAAAGGGAATAAAAAAATAAATTTAGCAAGACAATGGTCTTGTACAGACAAATGACAAAATGCCATGAACTATATTTATATATAAAAATACAGACACACACACACACACACACACACACACACACACACACACAAATACCCAGTTGCTGTAAGTCAGTTGAAAAATCCTGGCCGGGCACTGTGGCTCACACCTGTAATCCCAGCACTTTGGGAGGCCGAGGAGGGTAGATCACGAGGTCAGGAGTTCAAGACCAGCCTGGCCAACATGGTGAAACCCCATCTCTACTAAAAATACAAAAAAAATTAGCTAGGTGTGGTGGCATGTGCCTGTAATCCCAGCTATTCGGGAGGCTGAGGCAGGAGAATCGTTTGAACCTGGAGGCGGAGGTTGCAGTGAGCCGAGATCATGCCACTGTACTCCAGTCTGGGCGACAGAGCAAGACTCCATCTCAAAAAAAAAAAAAAAGAAAAAGAAAAAGAAAAATCCTCACACTTACGTTATTTTCTGTTCCATAAATGTGTCTGGCTCCCGGGCAGTATAGGATGTGATTTCCTGGCCCACACCAAAGTCCTCGGACACTGTCACTTTCTTTTCAAGAGGCACAAAGATGGGGGCTTCATTCACATCCAGCACATCCACGACGACAGTAGCTGTGGAGGTGGCGAGAGAGACCTCAAATGGGGCCACGTTTGTCACCGCCACATGTAGAATGTACTGCTGCTTGGCCTCAAAATCCAAGCCCTAGAGAGGAAAAATAATGAAGTTAAAAACAAAACAAAACATTTTGTATTAGTAAAAAGAAAATTAAATCCTTAACTGTTGCTTTTGGGAATATATTAGATTGATGCAAAAGTAATTGTGGTTTCTGCCATTTCTTTCTTTCTTTCTTTCTTTTTTTGTGATGAAGTTTCGCTTGTTGCCCAGGCTGGAGTGCAATGGTGCGATCTCAGCTCATTGCTACCTCGACCTCCAGGGTTCAAGCGATTCTCCTGCCTCAGCCTCCCAAGTAGCTGGGATTATAGGCACGCTCCACCATGCCTGGATAATTTTGTGTTTTTAGTAGAGATGGGGTTTCTCCGTGTTGGTCAGGCTGGCCTCCAACTCCTGGCCTCAGGTGATCCACCTGCCTCAGCCTCCCAAAGGGCTGGGATTACAAGTGTGAGCCACTGTGCCCAGCCTCTGCCATTACTTTAAATGGCAAAACCCACAGTTATTTACCAGGGCTTCTCAAATCTGCTCACCTGCTCGAGAGGAAGTCAAAGCTGTGGAGCTATTCTAGGGATCCATTAATTCTTTGAGTCACTTCAACAAGCAATTCACCCAAATTCTTGGTTTTCATATCTCTTTCCTTTTTTTTTTTTTTCTGAGATGGAATTTTTGCCCTTGTTTCCCAGGCTGGAGTGCAATGGCACGATCTCATCTAACTGCAATTTCTGCCTCCCAAGTTCAAGCAATTCTCTTGCCTCAGCCTCCCTAGTAGCTGGGATTACAGGCATGTGCCACCACACCCAGCTAATTTTTGGTACTTTTAGTAGAGATGGGGCCACCACGTTGGCCAGGCTGGTCTTGAACTCCTGACCTCAGGTGATCCACCAGGCCTGGCCTCCCAAAGTGCTGGGATTACAGGTGTGAGCCATCACGCTCAGCCATTTTTTTTAAAGAGATGGAGTCTTGTTCTATCACCCAGGTTGGAGTACAGTGGCATGATCATAGCTCAGTGTAGCTCTAACCTCCTGGCTCAAGCGAGCCTCCTACCGCCATGCACTAAGTTTCTAGGACATTTTTCAAAAACAATCACATCTGCCCCACTTCTAAAATCTTCCAGCTTAAGAGCAGAGACCAGCAATTCATTTTCCCTCTCATTGCAAAATGAAAAGGGCTAAGGGAAGGAGAATGTTTCTGGGAAAGAGCCCATTAAAGAGACAGTATTTCTTTTTCCGGATGCTGTGGTAAGAGCTTCTTGATTTCTTTTCTTTTTTTTGCAGACAGGCTGGAGTGCAGTGGCGCTATCTTGGCTCACTACAACTTCTATCTCCTGGGCTCAAGTGATTCTCTTGCTTCAGCCTCCCGAGCAGCTGGGATTACAGGCATGTACCACCAAGCCTGGCTAATTTTTGTATTTTTGGTAGAGACAGGGTTTCACCATGTTGGCCAGGCTGGTCTCAAACTCCTGACCTCAGGTGATCTGCCTGCCTCAGCCTCCCAAAGTGCTGGGATTATAGGTGTGAGCCACCATGTCCCACCTTAGCTTCTTGATTTCTTACATGAGCAACAAGAACTACTACAAACCCCCATGGTCCACTAGAATCTGGGAAAGCCACCCCATCCCCCTGCCAATGTGAATCTACTTCTGAGAAGATACCAGGGGACAAGGGCATGAACAGCTGTGAGGATGTCAGTTTCTGCATTTGCCAGGTACCATACAAACCTTTGCTGTTTTCAAAATGCCATCGTTGGTCGCTGGATCTGTGGTGACGACAAATTGCCCCTCATTATCATTCAATATGGTGTATACAGCCTCCCACGCCGGGGTGTTGGGGGCGTCAGCGTCAGTCACTTTCAGTGTGGCGATTTTGAAGTTAGCCTCGTTCTCAGGCACCTGACCCTGGTACTGCAGAGCAAAGAGATGGGTCATTTACAATATACCAAGAGTGCTAGCAGAGCCAGGTCTCAGGGGATTAAAGGAACCCTCTTTTGTTGTTTTTTTGAGACAGGATATCACTATCACCAGGCTGGAGTGTAGTGGAGCGATCATGGCTCACTATTGCCTCGACTTCCTGGGCTCAAGCAATTCTCCCACCTAAGCCTCCAGAGTAGCTGGGACCACAGGCATGCACCACCATACCTGGCTAACTGAAAGCAAGCTTCAAGGAGAAGATGGTGACAAGGAGAGGCCAGGTGATGAGCACATTGGAGTGCAGTGGTGCAATCTCGGCTCACTGCAGCCTCTGCCTCCTGGGTTCAAGCGATTCTTGTGCCTCAGCCTCCTGAGTGGCTGGGATTACAAGCACATGCCATCATGTCCAACTGATTTTTGTATTTTTAGTAGAGACGGGGTTTTGCCATGATGGCCAGGCTGGTCTCAAACTCCATCTTCAAGGGATCCACTAGCTTTGGACTCCCAATGTGCTGGGGTTTCAGGTGTGAGCCACCACACCTGGCCATAATACAGGATGATTTAAACTTCCCCTACCTGGCTGTCAATACATTCTCCTGGAATGTGTATCATATCCTTGGCATTCAATAATTCTCATGTCTTCCTAGCTATACTAGAAACACCAGGAGATGGAATCTTTGTCTGCTTTCTTTTTGATGGTACCTCCAGTGTCTTATACAGTGCCTAATATAAACTTAGAAAATATTTGTTCAATGAAGAAATGAAACTCAGTAAAATTTTCTATAAAAATGTACAGTATGAGGATATGAAATCAGTAGGTGCTTTTTGCAACTTTACAATCTTGTGACAATTGGCCCCACGCCAAGGGTGGAAAAAAGATGCTAAAGACAACTGCCACCCCAAGATGCTTGCTTTTCAGTTTAAAGTTAACATTCACTAGTCTGGAGGGAGTTTTCAAAGACTTCGCCCATGAGCAGTGGTGAAACTTAGTTCACGAACAACAAAAGACCTTTCTTTGGAAACCCTCTAAGGAGTTGCAGAATTACCGTGGTGGGATTGAAGATTGGAGGGTTATCGTTGGCATCAGTGACTGTGATCACAGCTGTTGCTGTTGTGCTTAACCCATCTCCTTGAAGGTCAGCAGCCTGAACCACCAGGGTATATGTAGGGAAACTCTGCAGAGAGATCAACAACCAAGTCAGGGCCAGGACCACTAGCCACCTCTGGCCCAGCCTGGCCCAACACATGGAACCAGAATATTTAACCATCTGCTTCATGCCATTCTGCCTGTCTTCTAGGCACAGAACCTCTGGGCATAATCTCAGATGCAAAGTTCAGACCATCACCATATTAACTGGCAACTGGCCTATGAGGATTTTGCATTGTTCACGGGATTGAACTAATACACATTTGTCCTTCACACCCTCTGGATCCTCCTGACCCCTGACCTCTCGGTCCAGCCCCGTAGTGAGCACACTGATGACTCCTGTGTTCTTATTAATTGTGAACATCTTTTCGTAAGGCAGTTCAGGCACTTGGCTGAGGATGGTGTAAGCGATGGCGGCATTGTAGGTGTTCACATCATCGTCTGCGTCTGTGGCTGAGACCTCCAACACGGAGGTTCCTGGAAGAGTTCAAGGAGAAGACGGTTTAGACCGGCTGTACTTTGGGGACCTGGTCAGTGCTGCTTAATCCAATCCTGCGCTGAGGGGTAAAGGAGGGGACCTGGGGGTGGTACCATGTCAGAGCTCCCCCGTTCTCTAATTCCTAGAATTCTTACCAAAGTGCTAGGGAAGGAAGAAAGCTCAAACGGAGCTGTGTGTAGAGGGCTCGCCTTTCCCAACCTATTTTGGGTGAGGGGTGAAAAAAGAGTATGGGGGAGAAATAACCTTAAACTCATTTTCCTCTGTCTCTTATACTGAGTGAATGGCATGTAAAGTAAGAAAAGCACCAACATTTTCCACAATCACCTACTCAGCCATATGTTCATAAAGAGAATGATCATTGGAGATCATTGTCTTCAAGGTGGAAGAAAACATTTATAATACATGTCACTGATAAAAGACTAGTACCTACAACATCTAAATTACCTTTTTTTTTTTTTGACACAGGGTCTTACTCTGTTGCCTAGGCTGGAGTGAAATGGCACAATCATGGCTCACTGCAGCCTCAACTTCCTAGGCTCAGGTGATCCTCCCACTTCAGCCTCCCAAATAGCTGGGACTACAGACAAGTAGTCCCAAGCACATGCCACCACCATGCCTGGCTAATTTTTAATATTTTTTTGTAGAGACAGGGTCTTGCCATATTGCCTAGGCTGGTCTCAAACTCCTGAGCTCAAGTGATCCACCCACCTCAGCCTCCCAGAGTGCTGGGATTACAGGCAAGACCCTATCTCTACAAAAAGTAAAAAAATTTAGATGGGCATGGTGGCGCATGCCTGTAGTCCTAGCTACTTGGGTAGCTAAGGTGGGAGGATTGCTTGAGCCTGGGAGGCTGCAGTGAGCCGAGCTGTGATTGTGCCATTGCACTCCAGCCTGGGTGACAGAGTAAGACTTTGTTTCAAAAAGATAAAATAAAACCAATGGGAAAAATACAACTAGCCCGACAGCAAAAAAAGGGCAAAAGACTTGAATAGACAAGTCATAAAGAGGATACTCAAATGGCTCACAAAGATACAAGATACTTAGCCCATTAGTAATCACAGAAATACAATTCTAAATTGCATGGAGAACAACTACATACTCAACAAATTAGCAGAAGCTAAAAAGTCTAACAATTACTGCTGGGAGAATAAATTTGTTCAATCATCCTGGAAAATAGACTGTCACCATTTAGTAAAGTTGAGTGCATGCATATCCTACAAATGAGCTCTCCACTATTAAAGATATATACCTTAGAGAAATTCTTGTGTGTTTGCACTGAGACATATTTAGGAATGTTCTGAGGACACCGTTCATAATAGCAAGAAACAGAAACAATCTCAATTTCCAACAACGGTGGAATGGATAAACAGTTTTACACAAATATTAAAATAATCATGCAAGGGAATACTATACAGCAATGAGAATAAATGAATGACAATACAATGTGAATTGTATTGCCTTGGCTTTCTTCTAGGGTTTTTGTAGTTTTGGGTTTTACGCTTAAGTCTTTAATCCATCTTGAGTTGATTTTTGTATATGGTTTAAGAAAGGGACCTAGTTTCAGTTTTCTGCATATGGCTAGCCAATTCTCCCAACACTGCTCTGGCAGACCACACAGAAGCACCCTATGTCTATAAAGCTGAATGAAAGAAGTCAATCACAGAAATATATGTATAGCGTGAGTCTGTAATAAACTTTGAAACAGGCGTAAATACACAAATGGTAATAGATAAAGAAAAGAAAGGGAATGATTACCACAAAAGTTAGGGTGTGGTTATCTTTATGGAGGAGAGAAAATAATGTGATCAAGGAGGATTGTTTAGGGCTTTAAGGTGTTGGCAAAGATCTGTTCCTTAATTAGGAAGGTTGTTCTTAGCCAGGTGTAGCTCATGCCTATAATCTTAGCAGCTTGTGGGGTTGAGGTGAGAGGACTGCTTGAGGCCAGGAGTTTGAGAGTAGCCTGGACAACAAAGCAAGACCCTGTCTCTATTAAAAAAAGAAAATTATTTATTTATTTTTTGAGATGGAGTCTTGCTCTGTCATCCTGGCTAAAGTGTAGTGGTGCAATCTCGGCTCACTACAACCTCTACCTCCCCAGTTCAAGCGATTCTCATGCCTCAGCCTCCCAAGTAGCTGGGATTACAGGCGCCTGCCACCACACCCGGCTAATTTTTGTATTTTAGTAGAGATGGCAGTTTCACCACGTTGGACAGGCTGGTCTCGAACTCCTGACCTCAGGTGATCCGCCTGCCTTGGCCTCCCAAAGAGCTGGGATTCCAGGCATGAGCCACCATGCCCAGCCTAAAAAAATTTTTTTTAATAATAAAAAAGGAAGATTGTTCTTAAACTGTCCCTATTTTATATGTTTCCATAGGTAGAATGTTATACACATGCATATGACACAACAATGGTTTCCCAAGAAGCTCTGTCCATAGGAAGGGTCAGCTTTAGTTACCCAACATTTGGGATTGGACAACACTTTTGGGTCCAAAGAACCTAAGAGCCTCTAGGTATTCAGATTCTCATTAGTGGATATACCTGGAAGAGCACCTTCCATGACAGACCCATGAAAGACCTCCTGGGTGAACTCAGGCCTGTTGTCATTCTGATCCGTCACGGTTATCACAATCTCCATTGGGTCCTCAATAGCATTCCCGTTGGATGACACAGCATGAGAGAAGAGCTGAAAGAACCAAGTGAGGGTAACTTGAGTTCTGATTAGGAAGAAAATGTGGCAGAAGGGGCCCAGCCAGAGCAGAGTGTCCTCTCCCTGCTGCCACACCTTCCTGCTCTCCAAGACCCCCAGTGAGTGACTTTTCTCACAAATAGGCTGCTGCTCCTTCAATGACAAGGTAAGACCCATGGGCTGGAGAATACCCCCACTGGCTCAGACCTCCCATTTCCCAGGGCTAGGGCATCAGGCCTAGAGACAAAGGCGGAGGCCTAAAAAACTCTTATTCCAAGCAGGGTGAACTTTGCTCTAGTTCTTCTAGTCTAGCATTTCCCCCAGATATTTCTGAATTTGGCATCAATATACAACTTTCTGGTCAGGCATGGTGGCTCATGTAATCTCAGCACTTTAGGAGGCTGAGGTGGGCAGATTGCTTGAGCTCAACATTTCAACATAGCAAGATCTTGTTTCTACAAAAAATACAAAAATTATCTTGGGGTGGTGGTATGCGCCTTCAGTCTTAGCTACTCAGGAAGATGAGGTGGGAGTGTCACTTGGGCCCAGAAGGTCCAGGCTGCAGTGAGCTACGACTGCACCACTGCACTCCAGCCTGAATGACATAGGCAGACCCTGTCTCAAAAAAACCAAAAATCCAAAACCAAAACAAAAACAAAAAAAATGATCTCTTGGCTTCCCTAAGCTCTTGTTGCTGCCAAGCCCAAGAAATGGGTTTTGTTCCCTTATATTATCACTGTCTTCTCCCTTTAGGTCAGGGACTTCTAGACCCAAGAACAGGTTGACATCTTGGGTCTAAATTTGTGCTGGATGTATGAGGATGCATGAGGATTCTTCTTCCTTTTTTCCTGACAAGGAGAAAAATTAACAACTGTCCCACATTCTCCTGTCATTTCTCCTTAGCAACAGGTCAAGAGGTGTCAAGTTAACCTTATCATGTGTCCAGAGCCTCTGATATGGGGATCCAGCATGGGTTGACCAAAAAATCCTGGACGGATGTTACCCCAGTGTCAACAAACTTCTAAGAGATACTTACAGTGTATGTGGCAATTTGTTCTCTATCCAAAGGCTCTGTCACCTTCAGCCATCCTGTTTCTCTTTCAATAATAAAGACGCCAACAGGGGGTGTGTCAGCTCCTTGGCCAGTGATGCTGTAGAAAACCTTGGCTTCTTTGTCTTTGTTGGATTTGATCTGAAGATAAAATGAAAGAAAAAGAATTAGTAAAAAAGGATCCCAACATTGGGTCTTTTCCTTTTCTCTTCTTGGTACTTCTCTGCCAAATCCCTCCCAGAGAAATAGAGAACCTCTTTCTCTACCTGAACCAGGTTTTTAGGAAATGGGCCTTTTTCATTTTCTGGGCAGCTGATGGGAGGGATAACCCAGTCTCTCTTCTGTCTTCGGAGGCCATGAGAGGAGTCGGGAAATGTGAGCACTTCTGCGTGGGATCCAGGAACAGAGTCCTAAAAGGAAAGAAGATGAGGAACAAGATGAGACAATTCAGGAGAGATAGTACAGGTCTAATAGTCCAACCTAGCCAGACAGCGTCCAGCCTTCTGTGGGCAGTGTACAATTTGAACTTAGTGATACAGTCTCTTATCAATGACAAATTATATATGTCCACCAAAATGACCAACCAAAACAAAAACCAATGAACCCCTTTGCCACATCGTAAAGACTGCATTCTCTTTTTATCCTTCTTAGTGTCCAGAGCTCAAGTAATCATTATGTATACACAAGTGTTGGTTTCAGGGTTTGATATTATAATTTACAAGTTGTTTCAAGCACATATAATGTCATTTTTGAGACAAGGTCTGGCTCTATCACTGAGGCTAGGGTGCAGTGGTAAGATCCTGCTTGCTGCAACCTCCACCTCCCAGGCTCAAGCCATCCTCCCATCTCAGCCTCCTGAGTAGCTGGGACTATAGGTACACACCACCATGCCTGACTAATTTTTCTATTTTTAGTAGACGTGAGGTTTTGCCAAGTTACTGAGGCTGGTCTTAAACTTGTGAGCTCAAGCACCTCAGCCTCCCAAAGTGCTGGCATTACAGGCATGAGCCACCACACTCAGCTCATAATGTGATTTTTAATAGCAACATTATATTCTGATGATTAATTATCAGAGCTTATTCAACAACTGAATATTTGAGTTTTCAATGTTTTTCTATTTCTTTTTTTTTTTTAAATAGATACAGGGTCTTGTTCTGTCACCCACGTTGCAAGGCAGTGAAGTGATCAAAGCTCACTATAACCTTGAACTCCTGAGCTCAGGTGATCCTCTGACCTCAGCCTCCCAAGTAGTTGGAACTACAGGCATGCAACACCACATGTGCTTAATTTTTTAATTTTTTAAAATTTTTGTAGAGGCAAGGTGTCACCATCTTGCCCAGACTGGTCTTGAACTCCTGGGCTCAAGCAATTCTCCCACTTTGGCTTCCCAATTTGCTGGTATTACAGATGTGCACCACTGCACCTAGCCTCTTTTATGTTTTTCCTGGGGACACAGGTCCCCAAACTGGAATTATCAGCCAAAACAAGTAAATTTTGAGAACTGGTCCTAAGAACTACTTTGTGATCAATACAAATATCTTAATCTCATTGTATCATTATATCTATACGGTTTCCATTTGTTGTAACAGAAGCTGTTGGATGGGAACCAAAAACACCCTTTGAGACTTGTATTGAACAGTTTTCATGTGCAATAAAGATAACTTTATGCACATGCAGGGAAATAAGAGAGTTGAAAATGGAAGGAAAATATTTGCCAAATTGTTTAAGTGTTTCAAAGTGATTACTGGTAACACAGTAAAGTTTTCAGGGGAAAAATTCCATCTCTCACCCTCCACATAAAAACTCACAGTCACTTATCACTGCTTGCCAAGTTTGAGTTCATCTCTATTTTCTGGCTTGTTTTCTGCACCAGACACATGTGAGATGTGACCAGGTATCATCACAGAACCCTTCCCCGATGCTGCACAATGGCCACATGTGCACACGTGCACACACGTCTACGCCCTCTGCCCTCCTGTATGTGTCTCCTAGAGGCAGCCCAGCCTGAACCAAGGGCAAGCTCTGGAGCTAGGTTGCCTGGCTTTGAAACCTCACGAGGGTACCTCCTTGTCCCAGGCAGATATTACTTAACTTCTCTGTACTACAGTTTCCTAATGTCTGAAATGGTGATAATAGTAGAACCTATCTCATAGAATTCTTGGAAGGATTCAATGAGATGCTGATCTTGCACATTTAAAGCATTGAGAATAGTGCCTGAAACATAGCAAGTGCTCAATAAAGATAATGATGCAGATGATGGTTAGACGAGTTAGAAGACACTGAGTTATGGTCTTGTTGAGATTTGACGCCAGCACAGGAACAAAATATAAAACTGACCATCAACACTGTATCCTGGGCCAGGCATGGTGGATCACGTCTGTAATCCTAGCACTTTGGGAGGCTGAGGCGGGCAGATCACTTGAGGTCAGGAGTTTGAGATCAGCCTGGCCAACATGGTGAAACCCTGTCTCTACTAACGATACAAAAATTAGCCAGGCTTGGTGGCGGGTACCTGTAATCCCAGCTACTCAAGAGGCTGAGGCAGAAGAATTGTTTGAACTTAGGAGGCAGAAGTTGCAATGAGCCGAGATCACACCACTGCCCTCCAGCCTGGGAGACAGAGTGAGATTCTGTCTCTAAAAAAATAAAATAAAACTGTCTCTGGATCATAAGAGGCTTCCACACACAGCTGCCTGGCAAGGACTCACTGTGCTGAATTTTTTTCATGTGAATAATGCGGTCCCTTGGAGACTCTGAGTCAAGGAGCTATGTTAATATAGTCCTATGGTATTAAATTCCTCATTTTTCTGGTCTAATTACACCAGGGAGAAAAATCAGATCTATCAGGAGGACTATTCAGTTTCAAGAATATCAAGAGCCTTTAGGGAGAAAAGTAGGCTCCAACCTCACAGGCCTTGGCACTTATAACACATTCCACACTTCCAAAGCAGTAAGCAGGACCAACTAGAATATCCCCCAGAGAGACAGTTCAGCAGGAAGCACCACGGGAGCAGCTGAGAAACTGGCAAAGGTGATTGGCTTCGGGTAGCAAACCCTAGAAACATTCCTGCCAAGAACTTAGGCAGACAGCCATCCTTCCATTCATGGCCAATCCATCTGTCTGTCTGGTCCTGGTATGGGCCAGGCCTAAGGCCAGGCGTTGCCAATACAATGGGAAAGGGTCTTGTGGAGGGTACAGTCTAATGGGGCAAGAGCTGCCCACTGGTTCTTCTTCTTCCTTGCCAAGACCCTTCCCACTGGAAACACAAAAAGCAAAGTGATCAGAGAATCCAGCTCTTGTCTGGGCACAGTAGTTCACACCTGTAATCCCAGCACTTTGGGAGGCCAAGCCAAGTGGATCATTTGAGGTCAGGAGTTCGAGACCAGCCTGGCCAACATGGCAAAACCTCGCTTCTACTAAAAATATAAAAATTAGCCGGGCATGATGGCGGGCACCTGTAATCTCAGCTACTCAGGAGGCTGAGGCAGGAGAATCGCTTGAACCAGGGAGGTGGAGGTTGCAGTGAGTCGCACCACAGAGCGAGACTCCACCTTAGAAAAAAAAAAAAAAAGAATCCAGCTCTCATTCCTTCTTCCCCCAAGAGGGGAGCAGTAAAGACAGCTAACCATGGCTAAGTACCCTTGTGTTTTTCTAGCATTTCGCATGTATTAATTAATTCCATCCTCACTATTATCTCCATTTTACAGATAAAGAAACTCAAGCATAGACAGGTGATGTAACTCCTTCAGTGTTGCCTAAGTAGTAAATGACATGGCTGAGGTTCAGTCCCAGACAGTGTCCAGGCCTTTCCCACTCTTCCACACTACCCGGTCCCCACACCCCAAAAGCCCCAGCAAGAATTATTCAGTTAGACCACGAGCTCTCAACTGGGGCTGATCTGTTCTCCCAGGAGCCATTGGCAACACGTGGAGATACTTTTGGTTGTCATAACTGGTGGAAGTGCTACTGGTGTCTAACCAGTTAAGGACAGGCATGCTTGCTAAACATCGACACAGTGCACAGGAGAACCCCTATAACACAAAATCACCCAGCCCAAAATGACAACAGTAGCAAGGCTGAGAAACCTGGATTAGACAGCAGACTAAAACAACAGCGAACTTCTCAGAAAAATGCCAACGTACATGATGGGGGTGGTGGGGGTGCCCCACTGCCTGCAGCGTGACTTTGGTGGAAAACTTTCTGTAGGTGGAGTCCCAGGCATAGATCAGAAAATGGATCTGTGGGTTATGAAGTTGTACAGGCCTTTTGACTGTAATCACACCATCTGTGCCCACTTTGAATCGGGTGTCGACAGAAAAGTAGGCTGTCCTTGGTCGACCGGTGCAATCTTCAAAACTCACTGCAGGGCAGAAATCAGAGATTAGGAAATTGGACAGATTAAAGACACGAGGATTCCTTCTCCAAAGAGCAAACTTGATTCACCCACCAGAAGCCTCCCACAAAACCAAGTACAACAAAACAAACCATAATCCGGGGACAGAACAACAAAGCTATTGCCATGATGTTCTTCACAATTATAGGGTGACTTCATTGTGCTCTGAGTTCTCTCTCATCTTCTTGTCAATTGAAAATATGATCTTGCCTCGAAAGTAACTTCTTGGCCGGGTGTGGGGGCTCATGCCTGTAATTCCAGCACTTTGGAAGGCTGAGGCAGGTGGATTACCTGAGGTCAGGAGTTTGAGACCAGCCTGGTCCAACATGGTGAAACCCTGTCTCTACTAAAAATATAAAAATTAGCCAGGTGTGATGGTGGGCACCTGAATTGCTATTCAGGAGGCTGAGGCAGGAGAATCACTTGAACCTGGGAGGCGGAGGTTTTGGTGAGATTTCACCACTGAGATCTCACCACTGCACTCCAGACCAGGCAACAGAGCAAGGCTCCGTCTCAAAAAAAAAAAGTAACTTGTTTTTTTCTTCTTCTTTTGAGATGGAGTCTCATTCTGTTGCTCTGGCTAGAGTGCAGTGGCACCATCTTGGTTCACCGCAACCTCTGCCTCCGGGGTTCAAGTGATTCTCCTGCCTCAGCCTCCCAAGTAGCTGGGACTACAGGCATGTGCCAACAATACAATTTTTGTATTTTTTAAGTAGAGACAGGGTTTCACTATGTTGGCTAAGCTGGTCTCAAACTCCTGACCTTGTGATCCGCCCACCTCAGCCTCCCAAAGTGCTGGGATTACAAGTGTGAGCCAACTTACCTGGCCATAACTTCTCTTTTTCAATAACAACAACAAAAAAAGAGGCCGTTCAGTCCAATGACTCTTGCCAGTCAGCATGAGAACAGATCACTGCAATAACTGAGACTCAGGACCTATTGTGCCCAGAAATTAGTGCCTAATAATAAGATGCTGTGGGTAATCTACATTTAAATAAGGCATTTACATTTAGAACAACAGTAGCAGATAATGAGAGTGCTAGCATGGAATAATGGTTAAAAGTAGACTCTAGACCAAACTACCTGGGTTCAAGTTCCAACTCTGTCACTTATGAGCTCTGTGACTTCAGGCAAGTTACTTAACCTCTCTGTGCCTCAGTCTACCTAACTGTAGAATGATGGCAACAATAGTAACTATTATTTTTCTGAGACAGGGTCTCACTCCGTCGCCCAGGCTGGAGTGCAGTGGTGCAATCACGGATTGTTTTAAGGTACACAGAACAGCACCTTGCACATAATAAGCATTAAATGAAAACTTTAAAAACAAATGTAGCTTTGAGTAATTATTGATATAGCCCCCATGAGTATTCCACAAAAGTCAATGATAAGTCAATCAATAGTTACTGAGTGCTGATTACATGCTTAATGTCTGAGGAACAAAGAGCTATTACCTACTTGCAGCCTGGGGCACAGAGGAGAAACTGATCAACTGATCACTGTCAGTTTAAGAGAGATGCTGAAGGTTTCATAGGAAAGTCTTTAACCTGACCATACAGGGTAGCAAGACAAATGCAACAGACAGAAAAGGACTGCTTGGGTGGAGAATGTTATGACCAATATCTTAGAAACAAAACTACTTAAAGCTCTATAGCTATTAAAGTATTAAAACTTTAGTAAGTTTTAATATTGGCCAGGCACAGTGGCTCATGCCTGTAATCTCAGCACTTTGGGAGGTTGAGGCAGGTGGATCATTTGAGCCTAGGAACTTGAGACCAGCCTGAGCTATATAAGGAGACTCCATCTCTTACATACAAAAAATAAAAATAAAATTAGCCAGGTGTGATGGTGCATACCTGTGGTTCTAGCTACTTGAGAAGATGACGTGGGAGGATCACTTGAGGCCAGGAGATTGAGGCAGCAGTGAGCCGTGATGACACAACTGCATTCCAGCCTGAGCGACAAAGTGAGACCATCTCCAAAAAAAAAAAAACAAAAAACAAAAAAAGGCCAGTTGTGGTGGCTCACACCTGTAATCCCAGCACTTTGGGAGGAGATGGTGGGCAGATCACTTGAGGTCAGGAGTTTAAGACCAGCCTGGCCAACATGGTGAAATCCATCTCTACTAAAAGCACACACAAAAAAAATTAGCCAGGCTTGGTGGCAGGCACCTGTAATTCCAGCTACTTGGGAGACTGAGGCAGGAGAATCTCTTGAACCTGGAGGGTGGAGGTTGCAGTGAGCTGAGATCGCACCACTGCACTCCAGCCTGGGCAAGAGTAAGACTCCTTCTCAAAAATCAAATCAAATCAAATAAAAATAAAGTATTAAAACTTTAAATAGTATTAATACCCTGAAGCTGGAGAAGCTGTGGTTGAAGCATCTACACTACACATTAGAATCTCAAAGGACTTATTTAAATAGGTGACCATCAAGCTATATGCCAGACAGTGTTGGACTGTGAGAAGAAAATCGTGATGAAGATAGTCAAGGCTCCCACTCTCATTGGGCTTACACTACTGTGGAAGAAATGGACAAAGACAGAAACTTGTAATTTCAGGCAGAGGTAAGTAATAGAAAGTAAAATAAAAGAGAGTGATGTAAGAGTGATGGAGGAGAAAGGAGTTTGCTGAAGATGTAACTTATATTGCATGGTGAGGGCAGGCCTTTCTGAGGCAGGGCTACCTGAGCTGGGACCTGAAGGAGCCAGCCTTGCAGAAGCCCGGCTCAAAGAGGCTTCCAGGCAGAGGGGAATAGTCGATAAAACCATTCATTCTAGGAAACTCTCAGCTTGGCCTGTTTTCCTCCCTTTCAAATAATTGTCTGATGGAATTTCCATTTCATCCAAGTGCTCTTTTATAAAAATTCCTGCTGTCCTGACTATTTTACAAGGCTAGACAAGAGGATCAGGTTTCTGCCAGAAAGCCCTGAAGTCATCTCTGATGCCTGGGCAGCAGTTCTCATTTCTTCCACCAGGGGCCACCCTTGCAAACATTTCTGAAGCCAACAGCCCTGCCCATGCCCGAGAAAAATAAGACCACGTTTAGGGGTGAGAGGGGAAGTATCAGATTTTCTCCATTTTGAAGATGAAACTGAGGCTCACAAAGGTTAAGAAATTTACCTGACATCCTGAAACTAGTAAATGGCAGAGCTGAGACAGGCCCTTAACATGGGTTACAGTCTCATAGTTGGCTCCTCTTCTCTCTGGAGAGACTCATATTAAGGCCTTGGTTTTGTTGTTTATTTTTATTGTTGGTTTTGTTTGTTGTTTGTTTGTAGAGATGGGGTCTTGTTATGTTGCCCAGGCTGGTCTTGAACTCCTAGGCTCAACCAATCTTCCGGCCTTGGCCTCCCAAAGTGCTAGGATGACAAGCGTGAGCCACCGTGTTCAGCCAACCTTGGTTATTTTTAAAGGAAGATTCTGCCTCCAAGCTAGGATCCCAAGGATGGGATTGGAGGCTACTCCATGCAATAGCTGGGGTCTGCTACCTGGCAAATAAAGTGAGCAACCAAACCACAAAGAGTTCGTTCACAGGAAAGGAGCTGGGTCCTTCAGTCACCCACCTGATCCTCCCTCCCAGTTAAAAAAAAAAAATCACCACCAGGCCCCATCCCTACCCTGTCAGCCCTTAAACTGGGTCTACAACTTACTTCCGCAGCTCTAAGGGAAGGGCGGGGTGAGCAGGGGGGAGCTGTAATAAATGGTGGGAAGAACAGAGACAAGGAAAAAGGGCTGGACCCAGGGTCTGCAACTGGATTATAAACCCAGATTCTGCCATGTTCTTGCTGGATGGCCTTAGCAAATTGCTAAACCTCTATGGGCCTTGGCTTTATCTACTATAACATGAAGGTTATCACCACTATTTGAGTCTACCTCTTTAGGGTTTTGTGAAGATTAACCAAGTCAGTGAATGTGATGACATTTTTTTTTTTTGAGACGAAGTCTCACTCTGTCACCAGGCTGGAGTGCAGTGGCACGATCTCAGCTCACTGTAACCTCTGCCTCCTGGGTTCCAGCGATTCTCTTGCATCGGCTTCCCGAGTAGCTGGAATTACAGGAGCATGCCACCACAGCCAGCTAATTTTTGTATTTTTAGTAGAGACGTGGTTTCACCATGTTGCTCAGGTTGGTCTCGAACTCCTGACTGTGTGATCTGCCCGCCTCGAGCTCCCAAAGTGCTGGGATTACAAGTGTGAACCACCACGCCTGGCCCCTTGTGATGACATTTTCTAAGTTAAAAAGCAATGCAAGTAGAGGAGATGACTTATTTCTGTGTATTTGGGTGGACAAGTATTTGCTAACTGAACAGCTGAGCCATAAGATGATGAAAGAATCAAGAAGAAAGTCAGGTCCTTAGAGGATGGGCAGATACCATCCTCTTAAGTCTAAAAATAGGAATTTCTTTTCAAACTAGCAAAACCAGATGCTCTTCAAAGAGCCCTCCTCCACCCCCGGCAGAGGTAATGGGGCAACTGGGTCATCTTTGTGGGCTTGTCACGTAAACAGGGAATGAGGGCTGCACTGAATTCCTTCATCCTGCCTTCCCAAATCTAGGCAGTGAAAGTTGAGACAAGCATGATTGGACTTGCCAAGAGTGGCGGCCTGAAAAAATGAAAATGGTTTTGCGAATAACTTGATGCAAGGCACTTAACCTGCTTTGGGGCACTTCATCTTAATGGTGGTTAAGCCCTACCCTTTGAGAGGTGACAGCATAAGTATGACGGGGAGCCCCAACCTGAATTCCAGGTGCTCACAAGACTCATTATGTCCCCACACAACCTGATCCTCTGGGCTGATTAGAGGAAATTACAGTAAAGACTGAAAGGTTCTCTAGCTCTGGGAAGCCTTTGGGAAGTTCACTGTAACCTTGGCGAGGGCTGGGCTGTCTCTGAGCCCAGAAAGTGGGAGGAAAGAAGAGCAGCAAAATGTTCAAACTAGAGGATCAGTATATAGGGATTGGGTGTATTTTGACGTTTCCATGATGAAAAGCTAACAAGAATAAAGCTAGCGAGGGTGTAAGTATTCTTTAACCCAGCATGCCCACCTTTCATAAACTTATTTGGTCACTTGGTGTAAAAACCAAATCCCAATAAAAGGAGCTAAGACTCTACTACTGGCCATCTCCATGTGGGAAAGTTTTTTTTTTTTTTTTCTGTCTGAGACAGAGTCTCACTCTGTGCCCAGGATAGAGTCCAATAGTACCATCTCGGTTCACTGCAACTTCTGCCTCCTGGGTTCAAGTGATTCTCCTGCCTCAGCCTCCTGAGTAGCTGAGATTACAGGCGCTCACCACACCTGTATTTTTAGTAGAGACAAATTTTCACCATGCTGGCCAGGCTGGTCTCAAACTCCTGGCCTCAAGCGATCCACCCATCTCAGCTTCCCAAAGTGCTGGGATTACAGATGCCAAGTATTGTGCCTGGCCAGGAGGCAGTTTAAAACAATAACATATATAACATATTTTCCTTATACATCTTTGTATTATATTGCCTGTTACATTAGAATGAATTCCTTTTCTTAAATGACAAAAATTACTAAGAATGATTTTTAAAAAGTATTTTTAAGACCCTGTGACCCCTGCATACTGTTATTCAACCTACAATGTCCTACTTTCTAGCCGACTGGGCAAAAGTAATAGCTTTCATCAGTGGACCCCAAGAGAGATGTCTGGTGTTCAAATACCAATGAAACCCAAGTTCATGAAAAGCTTTTGGTCCAGCAGCAGGCTCTGAGCACTCAGCAACATTCCTTGGTTGAAATTGCCATCATGCCACACAGAACAGTCCCACTTTGACGATCCCGTTTCATCTCCCACACCCGCCTGGTCCCATAACTGGAATGTGAGTGGGTAGAAACAAGACAGTCTCAAAAGCCTCTATGTTATTTTCAGAAGATGTTGGGATTTAAGGACAGGGGTCTACTATGAAAGGCAGCTAACCACAGTTGAGTTATTTGGTAACCAGTGTGCTAACCCAGTGTCTTAGAAGCAACTAGTTGGAAGCAGTGTTTTGCCCACACTGCACACAAAGGGGCACATTATGGATTGCCTCCCTCTCATCAGAATACTTCCCACAGCAAACACCAAAGAATACTGCATTTAGCTTGATTCAAAGACCATCTGAACTTGAGACCCAGCCTCAGTTATGCACACAAATTGGAGGACAAGATCAGAGAACTGGCCAGGTACGGTAGCTCATGCCTATAATCTCAGCACTTTGGGAGGCCGAGGCATGTGGATCACCTGAGGTCAGGAGTTTGACACCAGTCTGGTCAACATAGTGAAACCTCGTCTCTACTAAAAATGCAAAAAATTAGCTGGCTGTGATGGCGGGTGCTTGTAATCCCAGCTACTCAGGAGGCTAAGGCAGGAGAATAGCTTGAACATGGAAGGCAGAGGTTGCAGTGAGCTGAAATTGCACCGTTGCACTCTAGTGTGGGCGACAGAGGGAGATTCCATCTCAAAAAAAAAAAAAAGATCAGAGAACCAGCCAGGCACAGTCGCTCACACCTATAATCTTAGCATTTTGGAGGCTGAGGAGGATCACTTCAGCCCAGGAGTTTGAGACTAGCCTGGGCAACATAGTGAGACACTGTCTCTTAAACTAAAAGAAAATGAAATCTAACTTGATAGATGAAAGTAATCCTGGGGAAGACAGCCTCATTCAGTTAGTTAGGCATTTTTATTTTTGCTGGTTAGGGACAGTGTTTCCAACTCCATCTCCACAGATACCGCCGCCTATAAGACTTCCTTCTAGGTTGACTATTTCCTTAGACGACACTGGGGATTCTGGAATGTGTTCTTTTAATGTGCGTTCATGAAATCAGTAAACATTACAGGTTCACGGATCATTCATGCTCAGCAGAAAACGTAATTTTATGTTTACCAATGCAAGACTAGCCTGAGCAACATAGTGAAACCTCACTTTCTACCAAGAAAAGAAAATCTAAAAAGTTAGCCCAGCATGTTGGCGCACCTGTAGTCCCAGCTATTAGGGAGGCTGAGGCAGAAAGGTTGCTTGAGCCCAGGAGTTAGAGGCTGCAGTGTGCTATGATTGTAACACTGCACTCCACCCTAGGTAACAAAGCAAGACCCCAGCTCTAAAATAATAGTAATAAAAATTAAAGTAACAATTTTTTTTTAATAGAGAGGGGGTTTCACTATGTTGGCCAGGATGGTCTTGATCTCTTGACCTCGTGATCCACCCGCCTCAGCCTCCCAAAGTGCTGGGATTACAGGTGTGAGCCACTGTGCCTGGCACAAAAATTTTTTAAAAATAAAAATGCAGTCCAGGTGTGGTGGCTCATGTGTGTAATCCCAGCACTTTGGGAGGCCGAGGCGGGCGGATCATGAGGTCAGGAGTTTGAGACCAGCCTGACCAATATGGTGAAACCCTGTCTCTACTAAAAATACAAAAAACTAGCTGGGTGTGGTGGCACATGCCTGTAGTCCCAGCTACGTAGGAGGCTGAGGCAGGAGATTTGCTTTGAAACCAGGAGGTGGAGGCTGCAGTGAGCCGAGATTGCACCACTGTACTCCAGCCTGGTCAATAAAGGGAGACTCCGTCTCAAAAAAATAAAATAAATAAAAATGCAAAGGAAAGGACAATCAGGCCTCCAGTTTGTCCACATTTGGGGCATGTTGAAAAGGAGATGCAAGTTCCACCAAGAAGACTGACTCTCACTTGATAAGTCTCTAATGGTATGTGTCCATTTGCTGCTAAGAACTATGGACAAGGCCAGGTATGGTGGCTCACGCCTGTAACCCAACACTTTCAGAGGAAAGAGGATTGTTTGTGTCCAGGAGTTTGAGACCAACCTGGGCAATATAGCGAGATCCTGTCTCTACAAAAAAAAAGTCAAAAATTAGCTGGGAGCAGTGGTGTGTGTCTATAGTCCCAGCTATTCGAGAGGCTGAAACAAGAAGATTGCTGGAGCCCAGGAGGTCAAGGCTGCAGTGAGCTGTGAGGGCACCACTGCACTCAGCCTGGGCAACAGAGTGAGACCCTGTATCAAAAAAAAAAAAAAAAGCAACAAAACAAAAACCAAACTTTGGACAACAATAACGATCTATATTCTTATTAGATAAAATAGTCCTGTGTGGTAGGGATTTAGCATCCCTTTTTTAAAATGAGGAAACAGAGAAGGAACTTAACCAAGTTCCACAGCTATGAAGTGACGTAAGCTGTGGTCTGATACTACTTAACCGCCGGGACTCACCAGGCAGCCTATCTCTTAGAACTGATGATCCATTTGCAAGCCTGCTAGCTGAATGGATACTGAGAAGTTAGTTCTCACAGAAGACAAGGACAGTTGGAGAGTAACTTGAATGAGAATAACAGCAAAAGGGTCATTATACACACTCCCTCTCTCTTCTTGGATGAAAATTGAGCCTTGGAAATCCAGTTTCAGGCCTCAGAGAAACCTAAGGATATTCCAACAGCCACACAGAGGGGGAAGCATTATACTTCAGTTTCAAGAAGGTCCAGCTGTATGTTACCACTTTGCATAAGCTGAAATAAGTCAAAGTTTCTCTAAACCGCCAGCATCAACTTCAACATTTTTCCAGGTAAGATAAGCAGGTTGGACAAGTGTGACTCTCAACATGCCCAAAACTTCCATGCAATGTGCTCTCGGGGCAGCAGCTGAGGCTCCTGCACCCCTGTTGACAGGTGACCCCCACGGGTTCCCAGGAACTGGAAGTTTATTTGCATGAAGCTTATCAAGTTGCTTCTAACCTCCCCTTAATGTCCTTGCCCAGAACAAATTATATATGGTCTCTGTCTTCACTGCGCTATCCCCTGAAAACAGATGTCAACAATGAGGGCTGCCTGGATGGGAAGCAGGAAGCAAAGTCCGCTTGGCTTCTGTCCTCATCAAAACAGGGGGTGGAGAGAGAAAACATTGACATTAAAGATTAAGGAAAAATTAGCCCATGACCCTTTACCTTTTACTTTCTGAAGTGGGAGAAACAAGGCTAAAGGTGTAAGCCATCGCTTTGACATTTTCCCTTTAAGGTTACTCAAGCGACTTGGTCACACTGACAACAGGTGTCTTTTTGCTTTCCCAATCATGGTTCTGCTCAGACGAATGCTGTTACCTTCTCCACTGGCAAACACCATGGGTGTTCATCGGAATCAGCCCAGGGGGAAGGGTCATGAATGGCACTTCTGGAATTGGTTAAAAGTCAATATTTAGGCTGCAAGCGGTGGCTCATGCCTGTAATCGCGGCACTTTGGGAGGCTGAGGCAGGTGGATCACCTGAGGTCAGGAGTTTGAGACCAGCCTGACCGACATGGTGAAACCCCATCTCTACTAAAAATACAAAAATTAGCTGGGCATGGTGGAGGGCCCCTGGAATCCTAGCTACTCAGGAGGCTGAGGCAGGAGAATTACTTGAAACTGGGAGGCGGAGATTGCAGTGAGCCGAGATCACACCACTGCACTCCAGCCTGGGCAGCACAGTGAGACTCCATCTCAAAAAAAACAAAAACAACAACAGTGTTTATATTTTTACAGTCGTTTGAATGGGGTCAGACTAAGGTGGGTGCAAGTCCCAGCGTTGCTTCATAGGTGCTACCATGGCAAGTTATTGTAACTTCCTGCAAATGTCAGGTCCCCCACTGTATGAAAGGCAGACGGCCAGGTGCGGTGGCTCACACCTGTAATCCCAGCACTTTGCGAGGCCGAGGTGGGCAGGTCACCTGAGGTCAGAAGTTTGAGACCAGCCTGGCCAAATGGCGAAACCCCATCTTTACTAAAAATACAAAAAATTAGCCCGGCGTGGTGGTATGCACTGTAGCCCCAACAACTTGGGAGACTGAGGCAGGAGACTCGCTTGAACTTGGGAGGTGGAGGATGCAGTGAGTTGAGATCACGCCACTGCACTCCAGCCTGGGAAACAGAGTAAGACTCCATCTCAAAAAAATAAATAAATAAAATATAAAAGCAGACGTTCCCACCTCTTTAAGGGATTGCTTCAAGGACTTTCAGTAAATCTTTATTGAGCCCTTACTCTCTTTGTCAAGCATCATTCTAAGGCCTGAGAAGTACAGCAACAGACAAAGCAAAGTCCCTGCCCTCATGGGGCTTCCATTCCAATGTCAAAGAGATAATTAACAAGTAAATCAATAAGTATCATGGTGGTTCATGCCTGTAATCCCAGCACTTTGGGAGGCCAAGGTGGGAGGATCACTTGAGCCCAGGAGTTTGAGACTAGCCTGAACAACATGGCAAGACCTGATCTCTACAAAAAATTAAAAATTAGCTGAGTGTGGTGGCACATGCCTGTAGTTCCAGCTACTTAGGAGGCTGAGGCAAGGGGATCACCTGAGCCCAGGAGGTCGAGGCTGCACTGAGCTGTGATTGTGCCACTGGACTCTAGCCTGGGTGACAGATCAAGACGTTGTCTCAAAAAAAAAAAAGAAAAAAGAAAAAGAAAGTATCAGGAATGAAAAGTGTAATAGAGAAATATAAGCAGGTAAGTAATTTCCAAGGGCTTTATGAGAGAGACAGGGCAACTTAATTTAAAAAAGGGCATTTAGGGAATATTAAGGTATATTAAGGAATAAAGGTAAGTGAAAGAGACTGCCCCAGCTTTGAGCTATGTGCTGAAGTGAGGGAGAGAGCCAGGCGGCAGTGTGTGGGGTAACGGTTCCAAGGTCTACTCAAAGCCTGCACACCTACTCTGTGCATGCCTCCCACATGGGGCGCAGCCTGTTCTAGTACTGAAGATCCAGCCACAAACACAACAGATATCAACTCTTGCCCACCTGGGGCCGACATTCCAGCAGAATTAACATGATTTTAGCACACGTCTAAGAGAAGGGTTAGCTCTTGTTCCTGAGGGCCAGATTGCCTCCCCATGCCCCATGCCGTTCTTGACAACAAGGCCAGAAGAGAACTTAGTTTTAAATGATTTTTATTTCCAGCCCTCTCCCAGAGAGTGCAGAAACAGCCAGTGCCCATTGATTAACAACCCCACCCAGTTTCATCTCAATATTCCTGCCTGGATTGGGATCTGGTGCCTTGACTAGAGAAGCTGTGGCTGCTTCTCTGCTCAAGTCAAAACTGGCTGCTTGGTTTCATTTTCCAGAGTCAACACCAACTGGCAAGGAATCTCATCTCAATTTGTTTTAAAGAGGAGGGGAGAGAAACAACTGATCTCCATTCTAGCAAAGAGTTGGCAGTAATATCAGGCCTCCTACAGAGGCAGAGGCTGGAGGGGGACCACTTCCCCACCTGTCTTAGGAAAGGAAATGCGTTTGGTTTCCTCAAAAAGAATAAGGAGAATGGGGAGGTCCTCTGGCTTCCACACCAAATTGGAGGGGCTTTCTTGTCCCAGCTGTGGCTGCATGTGAAACATACAGACGTCCTGTCTGGCAAAATAGAGGCCTTAACTGATCATTCTCATGGACTGCAACCCAGGAAACATTCCGGCGGTCAGGTTGGGCAACTCTAGGAACTGTTTGCTTATTGATTAGAAAGAAAATCATTGAAGTTTCTGCCCCCTTTTTGTTTCTGTTAGATTTCCTTAGGCTAAGGAGGGCCCCATGTACTGAATTCCAAAGCTGCTAAATCCCTCCTTCCCTAACCCCCTGCTGCCTCAAGCAGGAAAGGGCAGCTGACAGGCCTGAGAGGTGGGAGACCAAGTCCTGGGCCCTCATAGGCAGTGGTAATTGCGGTTTAGATTCCCACTGGTGAAATAAAGCATGGACCAAAATGCCTCCGAACATCATTTCCATCCAGGGTCTTTAACATGTGCTGCACAGAGACTTTCCTGGGACACTTTTTTTTTTTTTTTTTGAGACAGAGTTTCACCCTTGTTTCCCAGGCTGGAATGAAATGGCGTGATCTCCGCTCACTGCAACCTCCACCTCCTGGGTTCAAGCAATTCTCCTGCTTCAGGCTCCTGAATAACTGGGATTACAGTCAGGCACCACCACGCCCAGCCTTTTTTTTTTTGTATTTTTAGTAGAGACGGGGTTTCTCCATGTTGGTCAGGCTGGTCTCTAACTCCTGACCTTAGGTGATAAACCCGCCTTGGCCTCCCAAAGTGCTGGGATTATAGGTGCAAACCACTGCACCTGGCCTCCTGGGGCATTTTTTAAAAACTACTCAGGCAGGGCCCCTGCCTCAGACTAACTGAATCCAGACATTCAGGGCTTGGGCAGTGGCAACTACAGAGTGAGGGATTTCTTCTGGAGGTGATGAAAATATTACAAAATTGATTGTGATGACGCCTGCTAAAGTCTGTGACTATAAGAAAAACTGTTAAATTCTACACTTTAAATTTGTATAAGGTATGCTATGTGGTTATTTCGATAAGGCTGTTATCAAAAAAAAAAAGGAAAAAAGAAAGAAAAAAAGATCCAATCACAAAGTATTCACAAACCCATCCATGCAGAGAGAACACTACTAACACCTGTTATATGTCCTTCAGATGCTAGTCTACATTTCCTAATTCATTTACTCCCTTGTCCTGCATCCCTTGACATCCTGTTTCTCCAAAATTAGGTTCTGGACATTATTCTATTTTTAAAGACCTGGCCGGGCACAGTGGCTCACACCTGTAATCCCAGCACTTTGGGGAGGCTGAAGTGGGCGGATCACTTGAGTCCAGGAGTTCAAGACCAGCTTGGCCAACATGGGGAGGCCCTGTCTCACAAAAAAAAAAAAAAAAAGAAAAAAGAAAAAATTAGCTGGACGTGGTGGCATGCACCTGGAGTCCCCACTACTTGGTGGCGGGGGCTGAAGTGGGAGGATCGCTTGAGCCAGGGAGGTCAAGGCTGCAGTGAAGTCAAGTTTGTGTCGCTGCACTCCAGCTTGGGTGACAAGTGAGACTGAATCTTCTTGTCCAACTTTCTTCTTTAATTTTTTATTTTTTGAGACAGAATCTTGCTCTGTCACCTAGGCTGGAGTACAGTGGCGTGATCTCAGCTCACTACAACCTCCACCTCCCAGGTTCAAGTGATTCTCCTGCTTCAGCCTCCTGAGGAGCTAGGATTACAGGTGCCTGACACCATACTTGGCTAATTTTTTTGTATTTTTAGTAGAGACGGGGTTTCTTCATGTTGGCCAGGCTGGTCTTGAACTGCTGACCTTGTAATCCACTGGCCTTGACCTCTCAAAGTGCTAGGATTACAGGCGTGAGCAACCGTGCTTGGCCCCAACTTTCTTATTTCACATTTATCCATTTAAAAAAAACAACTTAGAGTTACATATAGTCAACCTGTAAAGTGATTAGGATGGGTAAAATATGGTACAGCTACTCAGCAATAAAAAGGACCAAAACACTGCAAAACGCTTTAGCATAGATAAACCTTAAAAGCATTACACTGAGTGAGAGAAGTGATTCACCAGACTACATAGTTCATATGAAAAATCTAGGCTGGGCACGGTGGCTCATGCCTGTAATCCTAGCACTTTGGGAGGCTGAGGCGGGCAGATCAGGAGGTCAAGAGATTGAGACCATCCTGGCTAACATGGTAAAACCCTGTCTCTACTGAAAATACAAAAATTAGCGAGGCATGGTGGTGCACGTCTGTAGTCCCAGCTACTCGGGAGGCTGAGGCAGGAGAATCACTTGAACCTGGAGGGCGGAGCCTGCGGTAAGCCAAGATATCGTGCCACTGCACTCCAGCCTGATGACAGAGCAAGACTCCGTCACACACACACACACACACACACACACACACACACACACACACACACAAAATCTAGAAAACTACAGACAAAAAGCATATCAATGGTTGTCTGGAGCTGAGCTGGGCTTGATTCCCAATAGGCCCAAGGGAGCTTGGGAGGTGGTGGACGTATTCTAAAACTGGATTGTAGAGGCAGCTGAACAGCTGTGTACATTTATAAAAATTATCTAACTGTATATTTACAGTGGGTAAATTGTGTGGTATGTAAATTACATCTCAATGAACCAGTAAGAAATATACAGTTATTAGGATCTCTTGAGGAATACCCATGAGTCAAAGTCCTCTGGTTTAAAAATGACACAATCCAGGCACTCAAAAACACCAAGGTTATGAAAAAGTACAGAGAAGAGAAATCATAAACAATTCTTAATTAACAGTAGACTGGGTGCAGTGGCTCACACCTGTAATCCCAGCACTTTGGGAGGCCAAGGTGGGCAGACCACTTGAGGTCAGGACTTTGAGACCAGCCTGGCCAACTGGTGAAATCCCATCTCTATTTAAAAAAAAAAAAAAAAAAAAAGCCAGGCATGGTGGGCCGGTACCTATAATCCCAGCTACTGGGGAGGCTGAGAGAACTGCTTGAACCCAGGAGGCAAAGGTTGCAGTGAATTGAGATCCCACCATTGCACTCCAGCCTGGGCTACAAAGCGAGACTCCGTCTCCAAAAAAAAAAAAAGTTATAGGCTGGGCATGGTGGTTCACATCTGTAATCCTAGCACTTAGGCAGGCTGAGGTGGGAGGATTACTTGAGGCCAGGAGTTTGAGACCAGCCTGGGCAACGTAGTAGGATCTCATCTTTATTTAAAAAAAAAAAAAAAACGAAAAATAAAAAATCTTTTTGAGAGTAAATATTCACTACGACAGGCATTACGTGTGGGCACTATGCACTTTACATTGACTCCTATGCTGCTATGGGGCAGGTGGGGTTTTTTAAACTCCTTCATGCTGATGAACAACTAAGGGGAAAGGCTTAAGTCATTTGCTCAAGGTCATGGCCTTCTCAAGGTCACAGAGCAGGTTGCCTCTGAATAAACATTTGCCCCAGAACCAGTTAGCACCAAAGCTTTTGTTCTTGAGCACTAGGCTTGCGGAGGGAGGGAAATTCCAGAGGTAGTTAACAGCAATGTGGGATGGGTAAAAGTAACCACAGATTTATTCTCTGTAAAAAAAGACAACCCAGATATAAACAGGCACCAATACAGGGCCACATTTTCCAAGTACCAGCTGACACCAAAATGTGCTGAATGTCGCTGCGAAAACATGGGGAAGCTGTAGTGGAATTCAGAACCTTTGAATCATTCAATAACTCAAGAACAAGATCTGGAAACCTCTTCTACAAAGAATGAATATGAGGTTTGCACGACTTCCAAATGTGGGCTGTGTTGGAAAAGCTTGGACCCTCTGCCTCTGACCTTTGGAACAAAACTAAAACTGCCCAAGAGAACAGCTGGGAGCCAACGCTGCAAAGTGAGGCATTTCCCACAGTCTCCCGGTCACACGCACTTGCAGATGACTCTACAACAAGTGCTTACTTGTCCAGTACAGCTCACAAGAGGGGGCCTTTTCTTTTTTAATGGATGCTAGCATCATTTTTCATTATCAAGAACAAATAAGCATTGATGGGAAAGGCAGCTGCTTCCAAGAGCGTTTGCTAAATCTACTCTGACTGCCTGGAAAGGTAACTGCTTGGCCTATATGTGTGCCCTGGCTCAGGCTCCTGAGAAATGAAGCCTACAACCCATGCTGCATCCTTGTGAATATCAAAAAAAAAAAGGAGAAAGATCTCAGACTGGGGTGCTTACTTCAAGAATTCCAAGTATGGTCAGCCGACGTGGCTCACGCCTGTAATCCCAGCACTTTGGGAGGCCAAGGCACATGGATCACCAGAGGTCAGGGGTTTGAGACCAGCCTGGTCATCATGGTGAAATCCCGTCTCTACTAAAAATACAAAAATTAGCTGGGCATGGTGGTGGGTGCCTGTAATCCCAGCTACTTGGGAGGCTGAGGCAGAAGAATCACCTGAACCCAGGAGGTGAAGGTTGCCCTGAGCCGTGATCGCACCACTGCACTCCAGCCTGGGCGACAGAGAAAGACTCTGTCTCAAATTTAAAAAGAAAAAGAATTCCAAGTAGGCAAAATAAGAAAAGAATATGAAGAAGAGCGAACCACAGGTGCCAGAATCCAACTTTGGCATGCACTGGAGGACAGCCACAGGTCACTCACAAGATGCTGTGGTATGGTTACTACCCCCACCAGGACCTGTGGCACCTGTTCCAGCAGTGGTTCTCCAGCCTTTTGTTTTCCTGGTTGCTGCTCTTGCAGAAAGGCTCCATGGGCCATTTACCTGGCCTGTTCCTATTTTTCAATACGAAATTGGAAAGTTTGCACACATGCAAAAATGTAAAATGTTATTCACTATGGCATTGTTTGTGCTAGCAAAAACATGGGCGACAGCCCAAATATCCATCAATAGAGGATTCGTTAAATGAATTATGAATTTCCTTACAATGAAATACTATGAAGCTATAAAGCAAAAAAGAAAGCTCCTTATGCTCTGCAGGGGAATGATCTTCAAGACACATTATTGTTTGCTGATAAAACCAAGTGCAAAGCAGCGCTATCTTTTGTGTAACTAAAAAGAAAGGGATACGATATAAGTTTATATCTGTAATCCCAGCATTTTGGGAGGTTGAGGCAGCCATGATTGCACAACTCCAATCCAGCCTGAGCCACAGAACAAACTTTATCTTGGTTGGGCACGGTGGCTCACATCTGTAATCCCAGCACTTTGGGAAGCCCAGGTGGGTGGATACTTGAGGTCAGGAGTTGACCAGCCTGGCCAACATGGTGAAACCCTGTCTCTACTAAAAATACAAAAATTAGCCAGGCATAGTGGTGAATGACTATAGTCTCAGCTACTTGGGAGGCTGAGGCATGAGAATTGCTTGATCCTGGGAGGCGGAGGTCACAATGAGTCAAGATCGCACCACTGTACTCCAGCCTGGGCGACAAGAGTGAGACTCTGACTCAAAAAAAAAAAGAACAAGACTCTGTCTCAACAAATATATGTTCATATTTGTTTATAGTTACAGAACTTTGAAAGACACTAGTAAGTGATATTTTAGGTGTGGGGGAGGCACATTATTAGACTAAAGGGGGACAGGGTGGGAGCAGAACTTTTCATCATATACTTTTTAGATTGATTTTTTTCAACAGTGTCCATGTGAACACATGACCTATTCATAAAGTTAAAAATAATTCCTTCTTGCAATCACTGTGCAACAGGCATGAGGGTGAAAGTCATCCGATAAAGGGTAGAAGGGGCCCCCTCCCGCCTCACCCTGCTGAGTAGCTGGGAATAGAGACAGGAAACACTGGACCTGTAAACTTAAGTTGTTAAAGAAAAGAAAGAAAAGAAAAGAATGTGGCATGTTCTGAGGTGGAAAAAAAAAAAAAGAAAAGAATGAAATCGGAGATTAGTATTTTAAGTGAAGTAACTCAGGAATGGAAAACCAAACATTGTATGTTCTCACTCATTCTCACTCATAAGAGCTAAGCTATGAGGATGCAAAGGCATAAAAATGATACAATGGACTTCGGGGAAGCGGTTGGAGGGGGTGATGGATGAAAGACTACACATTGGGTACAGTGTACAGTGCTGCGATGAGGGGTGCACCAAAATCTCAGAAATTACCACTAAAGAACTTATTCATGTAACCAACACCACCTGTTCCCTAAAAAAACTACTGAAATAATTTAAAAAGTTATAAAAAAACAAACAAACATGCGGCAGGGCATGGTGGCTCATGCCTGTAATCCAAGCACTTTGGAGGCCAAGGCGGGTGAATCACCTGAGGTCGGGAGTTCAAGATCAGCCTGACCAACATGGTGTGAAACCCTTGTCTTTTTTAAAAAAAAAAAGAAAGAAAGAAAGGAAAAAAAAACCATGCAAAAGATCAAAGAAAAAAAGCAGAAGTAGAGGATCACATGTAAACTGCTTACAATTTACTCTACAGGAGGAAAAGTTATATTTTTACAAACACTCAGAGGAGTTAGGGAGTAAGTTGTTGGCCAGTCAGAAGTCTCCTTCTGCCCACTCTAAGGGGACCACCACCTCTCTGAGAATCTTAGCAATACAGGATGCAGGAAACCAGAGGGAGGGGTCCGTGTGTGTGGTGGAAAGGAGGATGACCCACACATGACAGGAGAGGGAAGGGGATGCTGCCCACGGACGCTGGTCAGCTGGTCTAGCAAGAACATGCTGCATGCCAGCTGACCAGTCAGGTGACCAGATTCTCTCTAGAGCGTGTCGGGCAAGCCCCTTGCATTTTTTCTGGGTTTATTTTATCATCTGTAATGCACAGAGGTGGAACCGTACCAGCAAAGATGTGGGGCTCAAAGGCCTTGGACATCACGGCAAGTAGGAACCAGCATGGCTTTTTAAGAGAACATTCTGACCATGTTTATTGATTTTACATGCATAAATCCTTTCTTTCAGCAAAGCCCATTTTTAGGACTTCATCTCACAGAGGGACTCAATTGCATGAGGGCAGATATACAGAGGGCCACTACAAGCTTGTTTATGGTGGCAAAAGGTAGACACATCATGGACAGAGGCCTGGGTAAATCAATGATGGACATCCACTCAATGGAAAATGATGCAGAAATCCAAAATGATGAGGGGCCAGACACAGTGGCTCACCCGGTAATCCCAGCACTTTGGGAGGCCAAGGTGGGTGGATCACTTGAGGTCAGAAGTTCAAGACCAGCCTGGCCAACACTGTGAAACCCCCATCTCTACTAAAAATACAAAAATTAGCCGGGCATGATGGCAGTCACCGGTAGTCCTAGCTACTTGAGAGGCTGAGACAGGACAAAGAATCGCTTGAGCCTGGGAGGCGGAGGTTGCAGTGAGCTGAGACTGCACCACTGCACTCCAGCCTGGGTGACAGAGTGAGACTCTGTCTCAAAAAAAATAAATAAAAATTAATGAGAGAGCTGTTTAAAAAAGAACAAAGTAAGTGTATATGTAATAATATGGGAAGAACGTGTCTTAAAGAAAAGCACAAAGCTAAGTGGGATAGGAAATAGGCTTAGAATACCTTCAGACGGAAGCAAGAAATTGGCAACACTGTCTCAGATGAACTGCTGACAGGCAGGACGCTGACTTTTAGACTATTTGGTACCACTTAAATTGTTTGTTTTCTTATGTTCACATAAACAAACATTTTTCTTTCTTTTTTTTTTTATTTTTTTGAGACAGAGTTTTGCTCTGTCTCCCAGGCTGGAGTGCAGTGGCGTGATCTTGGCTCACTGCAACCTCCTTCTGGGTTCAAGCGATTCTTGTGCCTCAGATTACTGAGTATCTGGGATTACAGGCATGAGCCACCACGTCCAGCTAATTTTTGTATTTTTAGTAGAGACAGGGTTTTGCCACATTGCCCAGGCTGGTTTCTAACTCCTGAGCTCAGGATATCTGCCCACCTTGGCCTCCCAAAGTGCTACGATTACAGGTGTGAGCCACCATGCCCAGCCCTTTTTCTTTAACGAAAGGATTGAACCAAAGGAGGGATAGGTGTTCAGTTGACCATAACCTCAACAGGCAACCAGTGTGATGTGGCTTCCAAAACCAGATTTCAGTTGCATTATCAGAAATAAGACGCTCAGGATATGGGAGACTATATAGTCCTTCTCTGATTCTATTTGTGGTTTCCTAAGTACCTTCTCAGCGTTGCAGTCTAATGATCTCAATGATAAATGCTGTTTTTCTTTCCAAGAGTCATGCTTTAAGAGGAATACTGACCCATGGAACTGGTCCACGGGCGGAGGGACAAGGATGGGAAGGAGCACTGTGTGGGGTGAGGGGCAGGAAACGGGCTCATTGTCAACATTTCCAGGGCTGACTCCTTTGCAAAGGATTGGTCACAGTGACCCCAGAGGGTAAGATGTGGGCCACAAGAGAAGAAACAGCAAGATAATCTGACACTATACTGAACAAGGCTGCAGCCTCCTGAGCGCCCCTCTTAAAGACTATGAGCACAGGTGGCTTCACCAGGTGTTGCCTCGTAGAGCACTGAAGGTCAGTGCTTAGGCCTGGAGTCTAGATGGATGGAGACGCTAATGCCAACTGTGCCTCTGACTAGCTGTGTTGACTTCAGGAAAGTTCATTAACCCCTTGAGTCTTAGTTTCCTTTTCCTCAAATACAGAGTGGCCCCCACCTGTCACAGTTGATGGGAACGTTTGGAGAGTTTGTATGTGGTAACCTGCCACTCCTGTTCTCCCACAGATGGCTTTTGCAGAACTGGAAACTTCTGCAACTGCTTCTGAGGTCACCCTAAGGAGAGGCAGTGCCCCCAAGGTGGGTGTGCCCTGGGCAACATCCCCAGGGCCTTCCTTGTAGGCTCAAGTCCTGAGGGCGTGGACAGCCTCCCTGTGGCCCCAGTCCACGCCCTCAGGATTTGCCACTCCTGCCTTTGGGTGTGGTGGCCCCTTGCCTGTAGGGGGTGCCTATGGAGCCAGAAGGAAGCCTTGAAATTGAGAAAATCAATCCTTCTCCACCCCTCCTGATCAAAGGTTTGATATCATGGGTGATAACAGCTGCCCACACCGACCACTCCCTTTCTCAGGCCATCTGGAAACATCTCTGTGGCCAGGAAAGGAGTTTCCTGGGCTGCTGTTCTGCTTTTCTGATCTCCTCCTTGAGGCCTTAACAGTGAGCGCCTAGGACTTGAGCCAAGGTCTGGGCCAGTGAATGGCAACAAGGAAGGCATGAACTTACTGGAACTGTGGGTTAAGAGAAGGGCACCAGCGGGAGGCACTGTGGCCTTCAACAGTCTCTCAAAGGGTCTCAGATCCCAAAGAGGATCTCTGGATTAAAGACATACTGAGGGGACCAGGCATGATGGCTCAGGACTGTAATCCCAGCACTTTGGGAGGCTGAGGCAGGAGGATTGCTTCAGCCCAGGAGTTTGAGACCAGCCTGGGCAACATAGCGAGACCCCATCTCTTCCAAATATTAAAAAATTTGTCAGGCATGATGGTACATGCCGGTAATCCCAGCACTTTGGGAGACCAAGGACGGGAGATCGCTTATGCTCAGGAGTTTGACACCAACCTGGGCAACATGGCAAGACCTCATCTCTAAAAATAAAAAAATTAGCCAGGTGTGCTGGCACACGCCTGTAGTCCCAATTACTGAGCAGGCTGAGGATGGAGGAATTGCTTGACCCCAGGAGGTCAAGGCTGCAGTGAGCCATGATCACACCATTGCACTCCAGCCTGGATGACAGAGTGAGACCCTATCTCTAAGAAAGAAAGAAGGAAAAAGAAAAAGGCATATTGAGGGGTTAAAATGAGTGCTGTGGGTGTGTGTGTGGGGGGGAGGGGATGGGGGAGAATGAAAGGGAGGCAACTGAGGCCACAATGTCTAATTGTTTCTAATATGCCCACCCCCAATTCAAACCCTTTGACCTGCAGATAAATAATCTCAGGCCTCTTACATGAGTGGTTTGAGTGCTGTGAATAACAAAATACAAAGCACAGCTGAGCAATGGGGACAGGGTGGTCAACCTGGGGGTGAGAGAACATGGAGACAGAACGGCTCGTCAGCCAGCACTTCTTTCCCCATAGACCCAACTCATTGCTGGACGCCTGGACCATTGCAGTAGCCTCCTTCGTCTTCCCAATTCTGGCCCAGGTTGCTATGGCCTCTTCTCTGCACAGTAGCCCCAGTGAGCCTGCTAAAACCTCAGTCAGGCCATGACAAGCCTCTGCTCTATGCAGAGCCCTCCAGCGACTCAATTCTCCCAGAATAAAAGGCTAGCTCTCTACACCGAGGCCTCAGCTACTTCTGTCATCGACTACCCTCATGTCACACACTCTGCTCAGCCACCACCCTGGAGGTAACTGTGGGCATGAAATCATGAGAACGAGGTGCAGTCTCAGCGAGCTTTGAAGATGTGTGAAGTTATGGGGAGCACCACTCCTGGTTCATCAGCACCAGCACCATTCTCCTGGGGTTGACCCCAAGGTCCCTTAGCCAAAAATATACAATAGGGTAGTAAAAGCTGTAGGGAAAAAACATAAAACAGGGGCCAGGTGCAGTGGCTCACGCCTGTAATACCAGCACTTTGGGAGGCCCAGATGGATAGATCACCTGACATTAGGAGTTTGAGACAAGCCTGGCCAACATGGAGAAACTCTATCTCTACTAAAAATACAAAAATTAGCCAGGCGTAGTGGTGCACATCTGTAATCTCAGCTACTTGGGAGCCTGAGGCAGGAGAATCACTTGAACCCAGGAGGTAGAGGTTGCAGTGAGCTGAGATCACGCCATTGCACTCCAGCCTGGGTGACAGAGGGAGACTCCGTCTCAAAATACATATAAGACAAAACAGGGAAGAAGGATAAGGAGGGAGTGCTGGAGACAGTGGGGTGCCATGTCAAAGGCAATGAAGATGACCTTAGAGCAAAGGCAGTTTTAGCTGAGACCTAAGAATGGCTCCAAGGGAGGAAAGGAGGGAGGGAGGGAACCTCATGGTCCTCTGGGGAGGGACATTCCAGGCAGAGGGAAAAGCAAACACAACTTGGTTGGAAGCCAATGCAGGGTGGTGACTGAGCAGAGCGAGTGACATGAGGGTGGTCAGAGACAAAGTCAGAAGTAGCTGGGGCCTTATTGTGGAGGGCTGAGCTTTTATCCTGGGAGAAGTAAGGAGTATCTTGGAGTTCTTCATCTGCAGGTCAAAGGGTTTGAGTTGGGGGTGGGGGACTGGAAACAGCCAGACATCGTGGCCTCAGTTTCCTCCTTTCATTCTCCAGACTCCCCCCAACACCCCCAGCACACATCTTAACCCAGTTATTGACCCTATCAGAAGCACCAGGCAGAATTGCGGTTCATCTTCACAACAGCCTGGAAGTGGGTCACTCCCATTTCACAGGTGAATAAAACAATACTCACAGTGGTGAAGGGATTTGCCCAGAGCCACACAGCTAAAACAGCACACAGCAGAGCTGGGAATTGAACTCAGGCCTGCAGACCCCAAAGTTCATCACCTTAACTTCCACCTTGCCCTGCCTCCCTGGAGGATGTGCCTCCTTGCCCCTCTGTACAGGGAGTAAAGAGGCAGAGAGAGGCCAAGCCACTAAAGGAGGGTGGCGGCTTACAGATGGGAGCAATCTGTTCCCAGGACAAGCCACTGGGGCATCTCATTAAAGGCTGCACTGCAGGTGGAAGGCTAAAAGTGCTGATGGGGCAGGCGGTGTTGACGTCTGACAGGTCCATTTAGACCAGGCCTTTGGGGATTTCAGCAGCACAGGAACTGGCTCTGAGAGCTGTAAATAAGTTGACTCAACACCTCGGCAGGTGATAGGGCTGTTTGGCTCTGGCAAAACCTGAAAGGCCACCTGGCTGTTCCCAAAGGTCTTAATTTGCTTAAATAAGAGCAAAACCTCTGGTGTGAATTCTCAGAGAACTTCCTGCCTTCTGACACGAGAGGGCCCACACCAAGGGAGCCAGGAAGAGAAAACCCTCTTTCCCCCTCAAACAATTCCACAGGAAAACTGCTTATTAACTAAACTAGGAGGCAGAGGCTTGCAGTTCTTACCAGCGTTAAATACTCTTTCCCTTCTCATTGTGAATGCGCCATTTCTGCTGACAGGGCAGGAGTTCAGACCAGTCAGGCTACTGCTCTCTTTTTTAAACACCCTTTTAAGACATTAGCTTAGGCTCATCTGGAAAGCCTGCCTTCCTGCCTTTTGATTACACACACAATAATTCAACTTATCTCGGGTGTCCATTTCCATCAGCAGGTAGGGAAGCTGTGGTTTCCCAGAAGCCCTTCTGTTTCTGGGAAGGCTGCAAACCAAGGATCTGCACAGAGATCAGGACCACGTGCAATCACTGGGGCTCACGACTGTTTACTAAAAGCTTGGGACTGGAGTTCTACTTACTGACCTGAACAAGAGCTGTTTCACTAATGATGATTTGTTCCCTCTGACATTTCAAACAACATTGAGGTATCATTAACAACACAAAATTTGCTAATATAAAGTGTACAATTTCAGGCTGGGCGTGGTGGCTCATGCCTATAATCCCAGCATGTTGGAAGGCTGAGGTGGATCACCTGAGGTCAGGAGTTTGAGACCAGCCTGGTCAACATGGTAAAAACTCATCTCTACTAAAAATAGAAAAATTAGCCAAGCATGGAGGTGCATGCCTGTAGTCCCAGCTACTTAGGAGGCTGAGGCAGGAGAATCGCTTGAACCTGGGAGGCAGAGGTTGCCGTGAGCCAAGTCATGCCACTACACTCCAGACTGGGCAACAGAGTGAGACTCTGTCTCAAAAAAAAAATAATAGTAATAATAATAAATTTAAAATAAAAAAATTAGCCAGCTGTGGTGGTGCATGCCTGTATTCAAGCCATTTGAGGCTGAGATGGGAGCATCACTTGAGCCTGGGAGGTCAAGGCTGCAGTAAGTCATGGTTGCAATACCACTGCACTCCAACCTGGGTGACAAAGTGAGACCCCATCTCAAAAAAAAGGAAATGTTACCTTTTCTAGAACACTACCACCCCACAAACACTGCTTTTGAAGGCAGTCTTGGCTAAAGCCTTTGTGGTGGTGATATCAGCAGCTAATGCTCTATAGCATACTACATGCCAGGCTTATTAGTCATTTATTTTCATAATAGTAGTGTGAATTAGGTACTATTATTGTCTCCATTTGTTAAATGAGAAAACTGAGGCATAATGGGGGTCAAATAACTTGCCCAAGGTCACATAACTTACAAATTACTGGTGTGAACCTGGAATTCGAGCATACACAGGTCGTCTGGTCCCAGAGCCTATGGCTTTCATGAAGGGTTTTCTGCCTATGAGGCAGGTATGCCAACATACCTGAACACCACACTAAATGAACCCAGGGGGACTGTGGATTTCTCTCTCTGAACCAGTTCATAATATGAGGCTTAGAGGCATCATTGTTACATTTGTAACAGCAACAAAACACAAGCTTGGTACTGCATGGTGGTTACAAGTGACAAGTCTGAAGTGAAGCACACCTAGATTGAGGTTTCAGCTCCACCACTCAGACCTGCTTGAGGTTAAGTCACTTACCCTCTCTAAGCCTTTGTTTCTTCTCTATAAGATGGGTCGAATGGCAATCTCTACATAACAGGATGGTCGTGAGAACTACATGAGAAAGTGCATAATGTGAATTGACCAGCCCAACCTGACAAGCCTGCTGGATTTTATGCATGGGCTGTTTTGCTGAAAACTATGCATAACTCAAAACATGTTCAGCTTTCCTTTAAAAGTGCACATGATGCAATCCCACTCTTTAAAAGTTGCAATAAAATGGGACTTTATGCTAGGTGCAATAACTCATGCCTATAATCCCAGCACTTTGGGAAGCCAGGGTGGGAGGACTGCTTGAGCCCAGGAATTCAAGACCAGCCTGGGCAATATAGTAAGACCCTGTCTCTACAAAACATTATTTTTTAATTTTTGGTTGGGCATGGTGGATTACTCCTGTAATCCCAGCACTTTGGGAGGCCGAGGTGGCGGGGTGGATCATGAGGTCAGGAGTTCGAGACCAGACTGGTCAATATGGTGAAACCCCATCTCTACTAAAAATACAAAACTTAGCTGGGCGTGGTGGCAGGCACCTGTAGTTCCAGCTGCTCAGGAGGCTGAGGCAGGAGAATCACTTGAACTCAGGAGGGGGAAGTTGCAGTGAGCCAAGATTTCACCATTGTACTCCAGCCTGAGCAACAGAGTGACACTCTGTTTCAAAAAAAAAAAAAATTTTTTTTTAATGGGATTTTACTATGTAAAATATTATAGCGCAGTTTCAAGTCTGAATGATTCAAATTCTGGTAATGTCAGGTACTGTGCATAGCTAATACTGCATTCCCACTGTGCACCAGGTGTGCTGCTCAGCACTTTAATCCACTACTCGCCGGGCGCGGTGGCTCACGCCTGTAATCCAAGCACTTTGGGAGGCTGAGGTGGGCGGATCACCTGAGGTCAGGAGTTCGAGACCAGCCTGATCAATATGGTGAAACCCCCATCTTTAAAAAAAAAAAATCCACTACTCATGTTCAGGAAATGGTCATTATTAAAAATAGTAAAAGTATATGAACTAGGCTTATTACCTGTTACTACATTAAAAGAAATCTAAAATAGGCTGGGTGTGGTGGCTCATGCCTGTAATCCTGGCACTTTGGGAGGCCAAGGCGGGCAGATCACTGAGGGCAGGAGTTTGAGTACAGCCTGGTCAACAAGGTGAAACCCCATCTCTACTAAAACTACAAAAATTAGGCATGGTGGTGCCTATGGTCCCAGCTACTCGGGAGGCCAAGGCACTAGAGTCAACTGAACCCGGGGGTGGGGGAGTGGAGGTTGCAGTGAGCCAAGATCGTACCACTGCACTCCAGTCTGGATGACAAAGCAAGACTCTGTCACAAAAAAAAAAAAAGAGGAAGAAGAAAAAATCTAAAATAGCTATATCTGAGAACTTTTGACAACTTTCCCTCTTAACTTTCCTCCTTTTGAGTGGATGGTGGGAAACCTGTGGAAGACACAAGAAGTGAAAAGGTGGACATTTTGCTAAACATCCAAGTGACAGCTCTGGAAAATGATCACACCTAAGCATAAACTGTCTTGACCTTGATGTCTAAGTTCAAGGTCTACAAATCATAACCTTCTGTTTCTTTTGAAAACAACATGCTGTCACAATCAGCTTTATCTTAGAGACTTCAGATGTAGAAACGCCAGCTATGCTTTATTACAGGGGAAGGAAATGTCTTTTTAAATTACAAACTTGGATCCCATGTGTGGCTGGTGTGTGCACTCAAATAGCTTACATAAAACCTACATGCTTATAAACATGAAAACAGAAATGTGTAACTTCTCCTGAAATCCAACAGATGCTTCAAATTCTATCTCTAAAATGGGAGAAAAAAACAGGGGCCTCAGGCAAATCAAAGGCAAAAGCACCACTTTCTCTTCTCAGGTTCCCTTCTGGGTACACAAGGGGCTCGGAGGCGGTGTTTGCAATGGTCTGCACCTAAGAGTTTGTAATAAATACAATACACTCTTGCAATAGTTGGGGATATTTGCCATCAGAGTGGACAATATCCACTGATGCAGACAAGAGTATTTAGGGGTGAAACATGCCTGCAGCATACTTTCAAACGGCTCATAAAGTGTGTGCTTGGATGCACACACTTAAGAGGCATACATAGAAATATTGAAAAGTCCCATCAGTTGGTGAGTAGCCTTTGCTCTAAGCCTTCCGGGGACCTCCTCCATGCCTACCCTCCAGCTGCTGCCCAGGGCACCAGGACTTCTTGAGCACTGAATACCAGGTGTCCACTTTTATTGCAAAGGGTCCAGGTTGTTCTGGTCATCATCAAACTTTATTTATTTGAGACAGGGTCTTGCTCTGTTGCCAGGCTGGAATGTAGTGGTGCAATCTCAGCTCACTGCAACCTCTGCCTCCCAGGTTCAAGCAATTCTCCTGTCTCAGCCTCCTGAGTAGCTGGGATTACAGGTGCCCACTACCATGCCCAGCTAATTCTTGTAATATTAATAGAGATGGGAGTTTCACCATGTTGGCCAGGCTGGTCTCAAACTCCTGAGCTCAAGTGAAATACCCACCTTGGTCTCCCATAGTGCTAGGATTATAGGCATGAGCCACCGCGCTGGTGGCTCATGCCTGTAATCCCAGCACATTAGGAGGCTGAGGCAGGAGAATTGCTTGAGGCCAGGAATTCAAGACCAGCCTGGAAACATAGCAAGACCCTGTCTCTACAAAAAAATTTAAAATTAGCTGGATGTGGTGGCTTGTGCCTGTAGTGCCAGCTACTTGGGAGGCTGAGGTGGGAGGATCGCTTGAACCTGGGAAGTTGAGCTGCAGTGAGCCATTGCACCACTGCACCCTAGCCTGGGTGACAGAGTGTGGCCCTGTCTTAAAAATAAATAAATAAAACATTATTCTTGCATATTCTTAACTACTGGCCATACTCCACTAATCTCTCCTCTTGGCCATCTTTGTCCACATAACTTGTTTCTCATGGATATAAACAGGAAGAGCCCTGTGGCACACAGGTTAAGTGCTTTGGCTAAGCTGAGTTTAAATCTCAGGTCTGCCACCTCCCAGCTGCGGGACTCTGGACTAGTCACTTTACCTCCTGGAGCCTCAGTTTCCTTCACTCCAAATTGGAGATAATACAGTCAGTTCTTTAATAATCCTTGTTTAGAAAATGCAAGTGTGTTCCAATGTAAATGATGTATTGGGAAATAACTTGAGCGGGCTGGGCGCGGTCGCTCACATCTGTAATCCCAGCACTTTGAGAGGCCAAGGCGGGTGGATCACCTGAGGTCAGAAGTTCGAGATCAGCCTGGCCAACATGGCAAAACCCTGTTCTCTACTAAAAATACAAAAAAACTAAGTAGGCATGGTAGTGCACACCTGTAATCCCCACCACTGGGGAGGCTGAGGCAGGAGAATCATTTGAACTTGGGAGGCAGAGGTTGGAGTGAGCCACGATTGTGCCACTGCACTCCAGCCTGGGTGACAGAGGGAGACTCTATCTCAAAAAAAAAAAAAAGAGAAAATAACTTGAGCATAACTCAATGTCAAGATTGCTCATGTGTGCAATTTTGTCTCCAACCAACACTAGGTGAATGCAGAAGAGTATATCCAGCTGAAGCACAGGAATGCACAAAACACCTATCTTCTCCAGCTGCCTCAGTTCACATGTGTTACACACCATACCCATCCATATCTGGTGCTACAATTGCCATCTAATTTCACACAGTTCCCCTTCTACCACTTCACAGTAACAAGCTGCAACCCTATAGAGACTCATTCCACAAGCAAAATTCTTTTTGTCTAATGTATTACGATCAAGTTCTTGAGTGCTGAGCTCCTAAACCCATTTTCCCATAAGCCTGGTGGTTTTTCGTTTTTTGAGATTGGGTCTCACTCTGTTGCCCAGGCTGGAGTCCAGTGGCATGATCACAGCTCATTGCAGCATTGACCTCCCAGACTCAAGCAATCCTCCCACCTCAGCCTCCCCGGTAGCTAGGACTACCAGGTAATGTTTTTATACTCTGTATTTTTTTGTGAGGACAGAGTCTCACTCTGTTGCCCAGGCTGGTCTCAAACTCCTAGGCACAAGCAATCTGCCTGCCTCGGCCTCCCATAGTACTGGGAGTACAGGCTTGAGCCACTGCACTCAGCCTAAGTCTGGTGTTTTTGATGGGTGATTTTACATAATGTGGTTATTTTTTAGGAAGACCTACATCACAGAGTATGGAGTGAAGTATATACAAGGTCTATATACAGTGAGGGTTAGCCCAGAGCCAGGCCAATTTTAAGTGTTCTATAGACGTCAGCTGTGACTGTTCTCTCGCTCTGAATGTAGACAAAGTTTGTTGCATAAAAGATGCTCAGTGAACATTTATTGAATGAATTTTCCTTGACAGGTCTACGGCTTATTAATCTTGGTGAACTAATTAAAGAGACTTATCCGTCTCTCCCACATGTAGGGGAGGGACAAACCATAAACGAGAGAGGAAGCTTCCAAGTTCTAATGGAGCCCCGCCCTTCCATTCATAGCACGAAGAGGATAAGAAAGGCAGTGACCCTGTCTGCTAGGCCTGTCCAATTAGGTGGTAAGCAAGGCAAGGACATATGTGATTGGCTATTGTGTGGCAATACGGGGCCAATTTTGAGATAAGGAGCCTAGATCCTGAGTCCTTAAGTCAGGGTCCCAGTGTAGCATTAAGTGGTTAAGAGCCCTCGGTCAGAGGTCAGACAACCCAAGTTCAAGCCCAGATCAACTCATCAACTATGCCACCTCAGGCATGTGATTTCACCTCTCCTGCCTCAATTGCCTCATTTGTAAAACAGAAATAGTAATGGTCTCTATTTCCTAAGGGGATAGGTTGATTCAACAAGTTAATCCATGTAAAGCCCTTTAGCACTGTCAGACACAGAATAAAAGCTCAATGGGCCGGGCACAGTGGCTCACACCCGTAATCCCAGCACTTTAGGAGGCAGAGGCAAGAGGATCCTACTTGAGGCCATGAGTTTGAGACTAGCCTGGGCAATAACACTGAGATTCCATCTTTACAAAAAAAACTTTTTTAATAGCCAGGTATGGTGGTGCATGCCTATGGTCCTACCTACTCGGGAGGCTGAGGCGGGAGGATTGTTTGAGCCTAGGAGTTCGAGGCTATAGTGAGCTGCACTCCAGCTTGGGTGACAAAGTGAGACCGTCTTAAAAAGAAAAAAAAAACGGCTCAATATACAATAGCTGCAATAGCTGCTATTCTGGGATTCTGGGGCTGAAAAGGAAGATCAGAGCCTGAGTAGGAAAGCATAGGTATGAGCAGCAGCCAGGGAAGGTCTGAGTTACCTGGGACTGCAAAGCAGAACAGTGCAGCTGGGAGTTAACTTCCACCAACCACCCACCCTGAATCCTTTCTGACACATAAGCCTGCACTTAGCCGCATCCATGGAAGAAATGAGAACCAGCTCTGTCTCCTGCACATCATTTCCAAAAGACAAAGAGCCTCCTCCACTGGCAGGGAAAGGATTCCTATCGAACCTGATGGAAGAGTTGGCTGCAAGATCTAGTTTGTATTACTTCATCTCAGTGGAAGCTGATGGAGGCATAAGGTCTAAAAAACTAGAGACCAGCTCTAGCCTCTGCCTTCCCCTCCCAGCTTATCTCCCACCTGGGAGCCCATCTGCCCACCAGGCCCTGCCACACTGGGCTTCTTGCCCATTCCACACACCACACTCCTTCCTGTCTCAGGCGCTCAGCCCTTGCTGTTCCTCTGCTTGGAATTCTCTTCCCACTGCTCTCTTCATGCCATCCTCCTTCCTACCACTAGGGCGCCACAAATACATCCTCCTGCAGGACCCACTCTCAGCTAGAGGGACCCTGCACCACTACCCCAGACACTCCCTACCATTTCGCTGCTTTAGTTCCTTCTGGAATGTGCTGCGCTCTGAAATCCTTATTTTTTGCACGTTTCCTGAAGGCGCAGGGCTGGTGCCTGGCCCACGGCAGGCTCTGAATGAATCTGGATGTAGGCTGACTGGGTCCCACCTGAAGGCAGAGCTGGAGTCATTCATCTGTCCATGCACATCCCTTGAGAGCTCTCTATGTGCTGTGGACTGAGCTTGGGGCTCCAGGAGTGGGGATGGGACACAAGAGACCCAAATCTTTACCTCTGAGGTCCTTCCAGGCACAGGAGAAGATGTAGTCAGAGGGGCCAGGTGGTGTCTTGGGGAAGGCAGGTCCAGTCAGAAAGGTGGTATTTTTAGGACAGGAGGCGGAGCTCCCTGGAGCACATACCTGGTGGTGGCAGAGAAGGCTAGGCCAGGTGGCCCCAAAAGCCCTTCCAACTTTATGATTCTGAGGCAAAGGTGAAGAAAGCAACATAATAGTAGCCAAGAAAGGACCACTAATTGACAGGGAGGAAAGGTCTCCAGATAGACTCATACCTGAAAAGAGCCAGGGGCATGACAGCAGCCATCAGAGTCTACCATTTTCTTTAAAAAAAAAAAAAAAGAGAGAGAGAGACAGGTCAGGCACTGTGGCTTATGCCTGTAATCCCAGCACTTTGGGTGGCTGAGGTAGGAGAAGCCAGGAGTTTGAGACCAGCCTGGCCAACATGGCAAAATCCCATCTCTACAAAAAAGTAGCTGGGTGTGGTGGCACAGCCTGTAGTCCCAGCTACTCAGGAGGCTAACGTAGGAGGATCACTTGAGCCTGGGACATAGAGGCTGCAGTGAGCCATGATCTCGCCACTGTACTCCAGCGCTCTGTCTTAGCTCACTGCAACCTCTGCCTCCCAGGTTCAAGTGATTCCCCTGCCTCAGCCTCCTGAGCAGCTGGAACTACAGGCGCACACCACCACACCCGGCTAATTTTTTGTATTTTAGTAGAGACAGGGTTTCACCATGTTGACCAGGATTGCCTCAATCTCCTGACCTTGTGATCCACCCACCTCTACCTCCCAAAGTGCTGGGATTACAGACATGAGCCACCACACCCAGCCAAAATATTTTAATTATGAAATTACATTTGCAGGTCGAGCACAGTGGCTTATGCTTGTAATCCCAGCACTTTGGGAGACTGAAGTGGGATCACTTGATTACAGGAGCTCAAGACCAGCCTGGGCAACACAGTGAGACTCTGTCTCAGTTAATATATATAAAAAAGAAAGGTTGCAGAAGGTTTTCTATGAATACCTGATAGGCCATGGTACAATTTAGAGACATCTTACCATGTGCTGCCTCAAAGGAATCAGAAGTAGGAACAGCAAGAACATGATTTTGAAATAAACATATGTACATAAATCTAACTCTACGTATGAAACATTTCTATAGGCATATTTTAGTAGTTATTATTGATATAGATGTATTTGTAATGAATACAGAAATAAGAGAAATAGCTGTGTAGAGTCTTTCATTCATTCAAATATCCAAGCACCTCCTCTATGCTGAGGAGTATATTCTGAGCCCAAGCTCTAGAGGTACAGCAATGAAGAAAACACACTCATCCTCAAGGAGCTCATATTCAAAGAGAGGGAGACAAGCAGATCATACAGAACATTAAGATGAATAGTAAAAAGTGCCATGGGAAAAAGGCAGGGTAGACAGTACAGTGAGATGGGTATAGATGTGAGCTATTATCCAAGACAGACTCTGCTGAGAACTGGGGCAGTCTGAGCAGAGACTGGAAAGAGATAAGCAAGAGTGGCATGCGGACACCTGGGGGAAGGGTGCTCTGGGCACAGGAAATAGCAGGCACAATAGCCCTGGAGGCTGGACTTGAACTCTTGGGCTCAACTGATCCTCCCACCTCAGCCTCCAGAACACCTGGGACTACAGGCATGTACCATTGCACCCAGCTCTTTTCTTTTCTTTTCTGAGACAGAGTCTTGCTCTGTTGCCAGGCTGGAGTCCAGTGGCACAATCTTGGGTCACTGCAACCTCCAACTCCCTGGTTGAAGCAATTCTCCTGCCTCAGCCACCCGAGTAGCTGGGATTACAGGCAGGCGCCACTACGCCCAGCTAATTTTTGTATTTTTAGTAGGCATGGGGTTTCACCATGTTGGCCAGGATGGTCTTGATCTCCTGACCTCGTGATCCGCCCACCTTGGCTTCCCAAAGTACTGGGATCCCAGGTGTGAACCACCATGCCCAGTCAGCTTTTTTCTTTTAGTTATCTATATTTTCTTTTTTTTTTAAAGACGGGGTTTCACCATGTTGGTCAGGCTGGTCTTGAACTCCCAACCTCAGGTGATCCACCCACCTTGGCCTCCAAAGTGCTTGGATTACAGGCGTGAGCCACCACGCCCAGCCAAGTTATCTATATTTTCCAAGGTTTTCCCTACAACAAACATGTATTAGTTGCATAATAATGACAAATACCAACGGAAGGCCCAAGGTATTTTTTTGAGATGGAGTTTCGCTCTTGTTGCCCAGGCTGGAGTACAATGGCGCAATCTTGGCTCACTGCAACCTCCTCTTCCCGAGTTCAAGCAATTCTCCTGCCTCAGCCTCCCAAGTAGCTGGGATCATATGCATGCATCACCGTGCCTGGCTAATTTTTTGTGTTTTTAGTAGAGACAGGACTTCTCCATGTTGGCCAGGCTGGTCTCGAACTCCTGACCTCAGGTGATCCACCCGGCCTCCCAAAGTGCTAGGATTACAGGAGTGAGCCACCTTGCCTGGCCAAGTCCAAGGTATTAAAAGCTGTTGGCAGAATCACATGAAGGTAAGAATTCTGGAAAAGCTGGATCATCTCTAAGGCACAGATTTATGCTTAGAAACCTAATTATGCAACTGATCTTATTTTCCTCTTTACTTTGGTAGGAAGCTCAGTCAAATTTGTGGTCTGCTTTTAGCAGGGACCTAGGTCTGTGGCAAGCACTTCACTATCCAATCTTCCTCCTATACTCATCTTTTTTTTTTTTAATTGTAATTAAGCTGGGCGTGGTGGCTCACGCCTATAATTCCAGCACTTGGGAGGCCAAGGTGGGCAGATCACCTGAGGTTGGGAGTTTGAGACCAGCCTGACCAACATGGAGAAACCCCATCTCTACTAAAAACACAAAATTAGCTGGATATGGTGGCGCACGCCTCTAATCTCAGCTACTGAGGAGGCTGAGGCAGAAGAATCACTTGAACCCAGGAGAAGGAGGTTGCAGTGAGCCAAGATCATACCATTGCACTCCACCCCAGCCTAGGCAATCAGAGCGAAACTCCATCTCAAAAAACAAAAATGTAATAAAAATATTTTATAATATATTTGCAGAGATGGGTTCTCTCTATGTTGCCCCAGCTGGTCTGGAATGCTCCTGCTTCAGCCTCCCAAGTAGCTGGCAATACCAGTGCACACTACCACACCTGGCTCTCCTCTTGTCTTTTATTCTCATTTTTCCTTTGCCCATTTCCCTAACCCTATCTGAGAAATAGATATAGGTATTATGCAGTTATGCATCTGGGTGCCCAACACCTCAAAATTCTTTCTTGGAAAGGTGGGAATGAACAAAGCAAATAAAAAAAAACAAATAACAACAAAATCAATTCTAAATCTTCTGGGGAAAAAAAAAAAAAAGAAAACAACAACAAAAGACCAAGATATAGACAAGAGATTATTAATGAAGTCTTGAAACAGAAATGTTGTTTTGGGAACTGTTGTTACTATGAGAGAGAGAATCCCTGTCTCTGGGGGATCCCAACTTGCTCATTAATGAAACATCACGGTCTAAAATGGAGCAGGGATGGTCTGGTTCACTGTGTTCTATTATGAAGATAAAATGACCCTAAAACTTTCAAGGTGGCAGATCTCCCTGTCACAGTAGACCACAGCTAAATGAACCTCTGTGGGCTTCAGTTTCCTCATCCAAAAATGGGGTCTAGTCCAGGCACAGTGGCTCACGCCTGTAATCTAAGCAATTTGGGAGGCTGAGGCCGGCAGAACACTTGAGGTCAGGAGTTCAAGACCAGCCTGGCCAACATGGTGAAACCTCATCTCTACTAAAAATACAAAACTTAGCCAGGTGTGGTGGCAGGTGCCTGTAATTCCAGCAACTTGGGAGGCTGAGGCAGGAGAATTGCTTGAATCCAGGAGCTGAGGTTGTAGTGAGCCAAGATCATACTACTACACTCCAGCCTGGACAACAGAGGGAGAGAGACTGTCTCAAAAACAAACAAAAAAACAAAAATAGGGTCTAGAACTTACTACTCCCACAGAATAACTGGGAGAATTATATGTTACTATACAAATGCTTAGGGCAACGCTCCGCATATAGTAAGGCTATGTCAGTGTTGATAATAATAGCAATTATGTTTACCCATTATCAGTAATAACTAATAGTATTTCTGAGTGCATACCTGACATTCTGTATTGTTCATCTCATTTAATCTCCCCCAAAACCTTATGAAATAGGTTCTACCAATGCCATGTTACAGAAGGAAAACATTGACAAGAAGACAAGATGCCCTTGAGAGAAATCCTGCTACTGGTCCCCCTGGATGTTGCGAGAGCCCCGGCCAGTTTTCTCAAGAAAGGGAAGTGGTGCATCCAGCAGTTAGGGACAAGCTGTGAATCTCTGCTCTGCCACTAAATAGTCAAGGGGATGTCTTGGAGCCTCAGTGTCTCATCCATGAAATAGGATGATATAAAATTATAATAGGGTTGGTGTAAAACATGAAACGATCTCACATATGTAAAACCAAATGCATACCAGTAACTGAAGGGTTCTTGATCAATAAATAACTGAAGGGTCTTTGATTATTTGACACATAGGAGAAGATTAACTGAAAACAAGGCAAAGATAGAAGGAGAAACTGCATCCAGCTATGACAGGGAACTTTCCCATGAGAAGAAAACAAATCTTTTAAAAAGTGTTAAATCTCCAAAAGTCATGACATGTCTAGAAATACTTAAAGAAAAAAAAAAAGGAGACAAGTCACCTGTCTTGAGGCAAACAAGCAAAGACAACTCAGGAGCCCTCGGGTTCATGATTAATTGCCCTACGACTTAAGGATTTCATTTAGAATCAAATAACTAAAATGCCTTACATATCTGCTAGATCTGTTACCAACCTCCAGATGAATTAATCACAGACCAAATCCCCCTGACCGTTCCAAAAAAAATTAAAAAGCTGCCAGGCAAAGTGGCTCATGCCTGTAATCCTAGCACTTTGGAAAGCTGAGGAGCGGGGATCATGAGGTCAGGAGTTTGAGACCAGCCTGGCCAACATGGTGAAACCCTGTCTCTACTAAAAATACAAAAATTAGCCAAGTGTGTTAGCACACATCTGTAGTCCCAGCTACTTGGGAGGCTGAGGCAGGAGAATCGCTTGAACCTGGGAGGTAGAGGTTGCAGTGAGCCGAGATCTTGCCATTGCACCAGGCAACTGAGCAAGACTCCATCTCAAAAGAAAAAAAAAAATTAAAAAGCAATTTAACTCCATTCACAGCAAGGAAAGTCCCCAAAATTCTTAGTTGGCCCAACCTAAAAGTGAAACTGCAGCTGCCTTATCTCCATGCTGGATCTGTTTTCTCCTCAGCTTGAGTTTCATGCTGGCTTCTTGGAGACAGCAGGAGGGGTTAGTGATGCATTTTAATATAGGGCTGGGCAAGTCAGAAATTAGGGAGTAGTGTTTGCAGACTCATAAAAGTGATGCCTCTTTCCAAAACCATGTAAGCTAACCTGTCAAATCATCCACTAGTCTGCATTATCCAGTCTACCCTTCCTGCACTGGCAACCTAGATCGTTGAGGTCTTGGATACAGCAGGTGCCCAATGACTATCTGAATGGAAGAGTGAATGATGGGTGGACAGATAAACGGATAGACGGAAGGAAGAGGCCCCCTGGCCACCTAAACTCTCCTCTCCAAATACACGGGAATCCCTCCTCCACCACTGAGTTGCTGCTGTTTGTTACTCATCTTGCATATTGTGCTTGCTCATATTTGCTTCTCCAAGAACACACAGGGAGTTTGCAGGCCTCAACTTCATTTCCCTTCACCTGTCTTGATAGACTCTGAGATTGGCTCCCATTTTATTTTATTTTTATTTTATTTGAGACGGAGTCTCACACTATCGTCCAGGCTGGAGTGCAATGGTGCAACCTCAGCTCACTGCAACCTCTGCCTCCCAGTTCAAGTGATTCTCCTGCCTCAGCCTCCGAAGTAGCTGAGACTAAAGGCGCCCGCCACCATGCCTGGCTAATTTTTGTATTTTTAGTAGAGACAGGGTTTTGCCATGTTGGCCAAGCTGCTCTTGAACTCCTGACCTCAGGTGATCCATCAGCCTCAGCCTCCCAGAGTGCTGAGGTTACAGGCATGAGCCACCATGCTTGGCTGGCTCCCATTTTAGACTGGTAATTCCGCTGAGAGTTAGCCCTAAAAGTCCTCTGGGAAGACTTCTCGGAGAAATCCGATGAAAGCTATGGACATGCTGATCCAACACACACTCCCACACCCCTACCCACACCGCCCCCCCGCTAACACCTTTGTCTACAACTTTGGATGACTTCATAGCCCATCCTCGACCAAGCCCAACCAAGTATCATCTTTTTAAAAAAGTAAACAAAAAAACATCAAATCTCAAATCTCTTGACTCAAAACCTCTGGGAGGGAAAGCCCTTCAAAGTCTCTACTTTTTAGCTATCCATGTGACCCCCCCAGCTCTAGCCCAGGTTTGGAAACCTGCTCTGGCCCAGCTTGTCCCTGTAGTGGGATCCAGGGACCACCAGTTCCAGCACACGAGGGGCTTATTTTAACATGCAGATTCCTGGACTCATCCTAGACTTAAATATCAGGATCTTTAGGGCTGTAATCTGCACTTAAGGTTAGTTTTGCAGGCAGTTTTGAAGCACATTAAAGACAGAGAACGGAGGCCGGACTTAGTGGCTCACGCTTGTAATTCCAGCACTTTGGGAGGCCAAGGCGGGTAGACCACGAGGTCAGGAGTTCTAGACCAGCCTGAACAACATGGTGAAACCCCATCTCTACTAAAAATTAGCTACTCAGGAGGCTGAGGCAGAAGAATCGCTTGAACCCAGGAGGCGGAGGTTGCAATGAGCCGAGGTCATGCCACTGCACTCTAGCCTGGGCAGCAGAGCGAGACTGCATCTCAAAAAAAAAAAAAAAAAAAAAAAAGAGAGAGAGAGAGAGAGAGAACTGTTTCCTTGGACTTCACAGGGTTAAAATGTTAGATAGGCCAAAGACCTGTAAACAACTGCTAATAAACTAATCAGCATTTCAAATAAGGGAGCAGGTACCAGGGTCCACATTCTCAGAAGTGGGGGAGGAGGGCAGAGGGCCAGAGACCCCTCCTCAAATTTCTTCTTCCCTCCCCTACTTCCAGCTCCCTTACCCTTCCTCCTCTGGGCAGTCCTCACCTTTCCTCAACTGCCTCAGCAGTTGCCTCTGCCAAGCCCCTTATTCCCCTCTCTAAACCTCAGTCTCTTCACCTGTAAAGTAAGGAGGAGGCTAGGACTGTGGCCATAAGGGCATTTGAGGTGTAAACGCACTGCCAAAACTCTTGTCCCATTTTCCTAGCTGAACTTGGACTTCTTCCCCCAGTACCTCCACCAGGCATTCTCTGGGATCTGCAGGCTGCGTTTTTTTCCCCCCTCCCATCCCCCACTATAATGTGAATTCCACACATTATAGGGGGTGGGGATTTTCTTCTGGCACAGGGTTGGCTCAATAGCCAAGAGCGAGCTGGAGTTTTGGGCTCAGTGCCTGGCTGGTACTAAGCACTCAAAACAGGAATAGCTGTCACCATAATTTCTCCTCAATGTAAAAAGCAGAGAAATTGAATGTGTTAAATTAAGCTACTTTTTACAATTGATTTATCTTCAGGAAGCAAATAGCCTTGGGCGGGGGAAGAGAGGAATCATACTTTTTTTTTTTTTTTTTTTTTTCTAATTAAACATTTTTAATGGGTCTCAAAATTCTTTGACAAATTTTTGGTCAATTTGTTTCCATTAAAAATTACTGATTTTAAAAAATAATAACTTAAAACAGCCATACGCAAAAAAGAAAACCAGAAAGGACCACAAAACATTATTCTAACCCTCTGAAGGTTTTAATATG
>CAUYLG010037721.1:0-12220 GCA_963573385.1 Cacajao melanocephalus
TCTATTAGAAATCCTTTGAAGTCTCCAGCCCCCAGATAAGAAATGTTGCACACGACACCTGTTGCACACAGCCCACCTCCTTGCCTCGGTGACCGAAGGGGGTGGACCCCTTTTCTGTACATGACCCTCTACTACTGCGCATGGCACGGCCCCCTACTGTACACAGCCCACCTCTCTGCCCAAGTGACATAATGGGGTGGCCCCCTTGCTTGTGACTCACGTGATTATGTATGCCCTATCACTAAGCCTATAGATGATGACCTCACTCACGACCCTGCCCCCTGCTTGTACCTAATAAATACAGATGCTCCTGGGCATTTGGAGTTCTCGCTGATCTCCGCTCACAGGTGGCATGGCCCCCCGAGTCCAGCTGCTCTTCACCAGTTCTTCAGTGTCCTGTCTCTTTACTTCTCGGATCCTGCACTTCAGCACAGCATAAGGGACACCCCACGACCCTGTGGGGCCCTACAGCCCTACAGGCAGCAAAGTAGGTTTATTTGCAACAGCATCACCACAAACATATGAGTGATGTGTTATAATGCTATGGTGTTATGAGAGCTACCTCTCTAGATAACAGGAATTTTTCAGCTCCATCAAAATCTCATGGGACCATTGTCATTGACTGAAGCATTATGTGCCACATGACTGTATTTGGGAAAAGATGCTTTCTGATGGTTAAGGGGGTGCATCTTCTAAGATCAACCTGTGCTTTATGAAATTAAATAAATTTTAGGAAAAGAGCCACTGAAATGATAGCAGAGCTTTAGGAGAACAAATGTTCTTACACATTTTTAGGTGCATATGAATCAGTCCTGTCCTTCTGTAACCCAATCCTGCTGTACATAATGGTGGCCACAAGCTTCTTTACATCTTTTGGTCCAGTAATTCCACATTTGGGACCGATTCTACTTTAGTGAAATGACTCAGAAGTTAACCTTGCATTGTGTAAATATGTTCACAATAGTGCTTTTTAAATTGCAGACATTTAGAACTGTTCAAATGGCCAAAAAAGGGGCTAATGCTTATAACTATAGTACATTAACATGAATAAATGCTATGAAATAATTGAGAAAAGCGATCTCAGTATGTAGAAAATATCAATCCCAGGACATGCTTACACAAAATAGTTTGGGGAAAAGAGCAGAAAGTTACATACTATGTACACTGATTACAACTATGTGGAATTGTATGTATGTATGCTAACAGATACGGGAGCAATTGAGTGTTCATAGTTTAGAATTTAATATTCTTTAGGTTCTTTTCATCCAATTTCTGAAGCTTCTAAAAGAGAGTATGTTTAAAGCCTCCCAAGCATCACTTTCTATTACTGGGGGTTGGCAGGGACAAATCTTGCTGTGAGGGTCACCTCGGTGCATCCACCTGGTGAGGCTACAGTCCTAGGTTGTTCAGCCAAACAGTCATCGAGGTTGCTGTGAGGTACTTTGAAAATGTGACTAATGTCCATCATCAGTTGACCTTAGGCAAAGGAGACTGTCCTGGCTGATCTGGGTGGGCCTGATCCAAACCTGAGGCTTCCTGAAGAAGACAGCACAACTGCCACTGTACTGGCAGTCTCGGCTCATGCCCTGAGCTCCAGCCTGACCTTCTCGAAAGGCTTCAGGCTTGCCTGGCAGCCCCTATAACTGTATCAGCCAATTCCTTGCAATCAGTCGCTAATTGCATGTCTCCCTTGGTTCTGCTTCTCTGGTTGCACTCTGGCAGATACAATTGCACCAAGTGCTTTAAGATGGGAAAATGGAAATTCAGCAGGGTGGAGTGCCTTTCGCAATCTCTCAGAGCAAGTGAGTGGCAAAGCAAGGAACAAATCCAGGCCTGCAACCTGGAGTTCGATCTACTCCGTAGCCTGAACTTCAGCTTCCTGACTCTGGGCAAAAGGGAAGGGAGGATTTATTGAATGTTCTTTATTAAGTTCCATGGAAAAGGTTGTTAGATGCTAGAAAACTATTTGCCCAGCCTCTCCCTTCTCCACACTCCAAGAATAGCACAAGCCCTTTAAAAACTTTTTAGGAGGTGAATCCATTTTATTGCTGCTCACTGATAAAATGCTCGTGTTGGAAACCTGGAGCCAAAGATAGATGGCAGGTAGCCCCACCGAGGGCTCAGGGATGGGAAACCTGGCTGGCGGTGCTCCAAGAAGAGGTGGGAGAAAGGGGTTCCCAGGAAGCGGCAATTATAGCTGAGTAAACGTACCTCCCATCTCCTAGTTACGGGGAAATATCAGTGCCACACTCCGTCCAAGTGTCTGGCTGGACGGGAGATAACAAAGCAGACAAGGTGGAGGTAGATAACAGAACACTTTCAGACAGGTGATGTGCATCATGCTTTTCTTGGAAGCCTGGAAAACTCAGTTAATCAACTCTGGAAATGGAGATGAATTAGAAGGTCTTGGAAAGTTCCTGCCAGAAAAAATGAGTTAGTAAGTAATGAAGTACAAAATTTATTATTCTAAAAAAATAGACAAATGGGATCACATCAACCTAAAAAGCTTCTGCACAGCAAAGAAAGCAATCAACAGAGTGAGAGACGACTTACAGAACAGAAATCATCATTCACAAATGATTCATCTGACAAAGAGTTTATAACCAGAACTCAAACGACAGCAAATAAACCTAAATAATCTGAGTTAAAAATGATAAATGATCTGAATAGATATTTCTCAAAAGAAGACATACAAATGGCCAACAGGTATATGAGAAAATGCTTAACATCAATCATCATCCCGGAAATGCACATTGAAATCACAATGAGATATCTTACCCCAGTTGGAATGGCTGCTTTCAAAAAGAAAAAAAGTAACACATGCTGGCAAGATTGCAGAGAAAAAGAAACTCTTATACACTGTTGGTGGGAATATAAAGTAGTACATCCATTATGGAAAACACTAGGAAGGTTTCTCAAAAAACAAAAAATAGAACTGTCATATGATCCAGCAATCCAATGACTGAGTTCGTATCCAAAAGAAAGGAAGCTAGTGCTTCAAAGAGGTATGTGCACTTCCATGTTTATCCCAGCACTATTCACAATAACACAAGGTATGAAATCAACCTAAGTGCCCATCAAGGGATGAACGGATAAAGAAAATGTGGTACATATATACAAAGGAATATTATTCAGCCACAAAAAAGAATGAAATCCTGTCATTTGTGACAACGTGGAGGAGCCTAGAGGACAGTATGTTAAGTGAAATAAGCCAGGCCCAGAACGACAAATATCACATATTCTCACTCATATGTGGAAGCTGAGAAAGTTCATCTCATGGAGGTAGAGAGTAGACGGCTGTTTACTGGAGACTGGGAAGGGTGTAGGGATGGAGAAAGGTTGATTAATTGGTACAAACATAGTCAGACAGAATAAGTTGTAGTGTTCGGTAGCATAGTAGGGTGACTATAGTTATCCATAGTGTGTTGTATATTTTAAAATAACTACAAGAGAAGATTTGAAATATTTCCAACACAAAGAAATGAAAGTTTGCGGTGATGGAGATTCTAATTATTTTGATTTAATCATTACACATTATATGCGTGCATCAAAATATCACAGACATCCCATAAGTATAATTATGATGTATCCATTTAAAGAAAAAATTCCAGGTCAGAGGCATGGCTCCTCCCAAACTAGATAAAACTCCGGACTATAAGGAGGAAAAGAAAGTTCCTCAGAAATACATCTACAAGATTTGAACTTTGTATTTTCTTTATGAGTTTGCCATATCCTTAAAATAGATTTTTATTTGTCTTCTCATAAAGTCTACATAAATATGGATTCTAATATGGGTTGTAAATTTTTTACATCTTCAAGGCCAGATATGTAAAATGTGTTGTTACTACCCAAGATGTGGTTTCCTTGTGCAATTTTTTCATCTGAGGGCAAAAACCAAGAATGATAAGAGTTTATTTTTAAATAAAAAATTTTAATTACAAAGGCAATCTAGTACTGTATAATGTAAACGTGAACGTTTCTACTTCCCCTTCCACCATCCTTGTTCTGAGAAGCTGCCAGCTTTACAGCTTGCTGGGGAAGGTCATTGCTTATGGAGATGTAAGCCGTGGAACCTGGGGCTAAAGTTAAGGATCATGAATACTGAATGTTTATAGTGTTCAAGCAGTGAGGATGAGACTCAGATCACAAGCTTGGGTGTGTGAGAAATAGAGCTTTCTTTATTTTTTTTATAACTATGTTTGATTTCTATTCAAAATCCATTTTCCAGATAATAGAAAGTCAGTATTGGTTGGTATATTGGGTGCCACCTCAACTTTCCCTAGTATTGGGACTGGGTGGTACAGAGGGAGTTACGGGGTTGAAGGTGCTTGGGAGAGAGCTATCTGTTTCCAGAGTCTTCTGTCCCCTAGAGAGACAAAGCTGCTGTAAGTGTGATGTGTGAGAAGGAATCCCTAACTGTAGGACATGGGGCATTAAGGGGTTTGGGGGAGATGTTGGGAATTCAGGGCTGACGGGCACAATCACATTACTGGCTTGTTTGGTACTGTATGTCATGAAGTTTGGTTTGGGTTGTGAAGGACACAAACCTTTAAGTTCTTTTCTCCAAACTGCTGAGCCAGCACATCCTAAGGAACTTGCAGAAGGACCTGCTGAATTCTCCATTTCCCTTCTCCTCTACAGTGGAGAGGCGGATGGAGGATGCCCTTGGTAGAAAGGAGAAGGAGAAGCAGCAGAAGGAGTGGACTTGGGAAACTGAAAGACCTGAGCCACAGCCTCTCTTCTTTTGAGGCCAGAGGCAGGCAATGGAGTTGTAGTCCATAGCTGCTCTGTGGATTCGCTTTGATTTAGTTGTAAACAAGTGTGTCATTTGCAAATAATGTCTTTTCCCCACTTGTCCCCAATCCTAATGTCTTCTGTTTCTTTACCTTATTGCACTGAGTTAACCTTCAGTATAATGTTGAATCGGGTGGTGACAGCACCCACCTGTGTCTTGCTGCTGACTTTAAATGGGATACTTCTAATGTTTTACAATTGAGTTTGATGTTTTTGGTAGATATCCTTTATTGAGTTAGGGAAATTCTTTCTAATTCCACATTTGCCAAGAGCTTTTATTATTTATTTATTTTTAAGGACAGGGTCTCACTCTGTCACCCAGGCTGGAGTGCAGTGGTGTGATCTCAGCTCACTGCAGCCTTGACCCACTGGGCTCAAGTGATCCTCCCACCTCAGCCTATACAGCAGCTGTGACTACAGGCACACACCACCACACCTGGCTAATTTTTGCATTTTTTGTTGAGATGGGGTTTCACTATGTTGCCCAGGCTGGTCTTGAACTCCTGGGCTCAAGCAATCCTTCTGCTTTGGCTTTCCAAAGTGCTAAGATTACAGGTATGAGCCACTGTGCTCCGCTTGCGAAGAGCTTTTTAAAAATAATCCATGTATTTATTCAATAATAAAGTCAATCAATATAACTTACTATTTTACAAATAATGAACAATTATTGAATTTTAATTAGTTTTTGCATCCATATGAAGTAATCATATGGCTTTTAATTACTAGACTAGTTTTTAGAAGTTTTAGATTTACAGAGAAAGTGAGGAGATAGAGAATACAGAGAATTCCCATCTCCTCCGCCCCCAACATACATTTCCCTCTATTATTAACATCTTATGTTAGCGTGGGAACATTTGTTACAGTTAGCGAACGAATATTGAGACATTATTTTCACTAAAGTCCATACTTTATTGGATTTACTTTGTTTTTCCCTAACGCCGTTTTTCTGTCCCAGGGTGTTCTACAAAATGCCACGTCACCTTTAATTGTCATGTCCCCTTTGGCTCCTCTTGCCTATAACAGTTTCTCTGACTTTATTTTTGATGACCTGTGTTTTTGATGAGAGGAATATTGATCAGGTATGCTGTAGAATGTCCCTCGTTTTGGGATGGGTGTTTTCTTCCCTCATTATTAGACCAGGGTTACGGGTCTTGGGGAAAAGGCCACAGAGGAGAAGTTCTCTTCTCATCACACTATATCAGGGCAGTTACTATCCGAATGACTTATCACCATCAATACTGGCCTTGAACGCCTGGCTGAGGTAGCAACTGGTGTCTCCGCTGTGAGGTCATTCTCCCCTCATGCCCGTAATCCATACAGAACTCTTTGAAAAACTTTTGAAAGAAAGTCACTGTGAGAAGCCACATCTATGGAGTGGGAAGTTATGCTTCTTTTTCCTGAGGATGGAGTGGCTACATAAATTATCAGGAATTCTTTTGCATTGGAGATTCATGTATTTTCCTAATTTATTCATTATTCCCTGATTTTTTTTAGGTGGGATATTTTTGAGTGCAGAATCAATTTCCTTCTATTCTTCTATTCTTTCTATTCATTCTTTGACCAATTTTGGTAAGTTATATTTTATTAGAAATTTTTCTATTTCATTAAAGATTCCAAATTTATTGACATAAAACTTGTCTGTAGCATTCCCTTACCAATTTAAAAATCTCTACTGAGTGTGTAAACATGCCCCCCTTTTCATTCTTAATTTGCTTTTTTGCTTATTTGTAACCTGTTTTTCTTTTTTTCTGCTCAATCTTGCAGAAGGGTGGAGTGAAGTTGGTCTATTTTATTTCATTGTTTGTTTATTTATTTATTTATTTATTTTATTTAAGACAGTCTTGCTCTGTTGCCCAGGCTGGAGTGCAGTGGTGCCATCTCGGCTCACTGCAACCTCTGCCTCCTGGGTTCAAGTGATTCTCCTGCTCACTACAACCTCCACCTCCTCAGTTCAAGTAATTCTCCTGCTTCAGCCTCCTGAGTAGTGCCACCAAGGCTGGCTTTTTTTTTTTAGTAGAGACAGGGTTTCACCATGTTGGTCAGGCTGGTCTCGAACTCCTGGCCTCAAGTGATCCATCTGCCTCGGCCTCCCAAAGTGCTGGGATTACAGGTGTGAGCCACCACGCACAGCCAGAAGAGCACTTTTCTTACTCTGCACTAAGGGTGGGCAAGCTGATCAGCATGGGACCTCCTCCACAGAGCTATGGCAGGACCAGGCTGACAGGCACTTTCGTCTTCAATATGTGGCTTCCAAGTCTGCCTCAGAGAGTACCTTCCACCTGGCTGGCAGGAGGGGAAGGGCCTGTAAAGGGCAGGTATGGAGGGTCTCCTTGGGCCACACCTAGAAGGGGCCTGTACAACCACTATTCAGGTTAACTGGCTAGGAGGCAGTCCTTAGCTGGATCTGAGGCAATAGACGCTGGAAATCAGTTCCAGCTGTGGACCGAGGGAGCCAAAAACATGAATTTTGCCTGGCGGCTGGCAGCATACACTGTCCCAGTTAAGGAATGAGTTGTATTTCTAACATGAAACTATGGGTGATTTATATTGGTTTCTGTATATTTCCCCATATTTTTCAAAGTCCAGTGTTATATGTATTACTTTTATAATCAGAAAAAAGAAAATAGGCTTTATTTTAAAAAACGTAATCCTGGACTTTGGAATTTAGACCAAAATTATTATTTTGTTCCATAGAAAGAGTTGAAGTTGCTGTTTGAATCCCAGGGAGAATTAGAAAATCCTATATAATCCACAAAGTAGTTGAAATATGCCAATTGAATTAATTTTTAACTCCGCCATGTTTCTCATGAGATTTACGGCTAAGTATGAAGCCAACTTGAAACCTGTGCTCCAGCAGCAGGGTGATGAGACAGGGGTGAGGAAGTGAGGGAGAAACAAAGGAGGGGAGGAGGGGGAGAAGGAGAGGAGGAGGGAAGGAGGTGAAAAGGGGAGGAGAGGAGGAGGGGAAGTGAGTCTACTCCTCCCAAGTTGCTGCTGTCCACTCTATGTCCCCTGAAGCACTGCATGGTGGCTGCACCATGCCCAGGAATGCCCACGTTCTACAGTTATACATTCTCCAAGACTCCTCTTAATTTTCTCCAAACAAAGTGCCTCTTCTTTCATTGACCTCACCTAGGGGTGGTGGGGAAAACCCTCTTCGAATTATTTGGAAAGAGAGAGAGGAGGCCACTTAGACTTCTCAGAGGACCTGCAATTTTCTTTTCTTTTCAATTATTATACTTTAAGTTCTGAGATACATGTGCAGAACGTGCACGTTTGTTACATAGGTATACATTTGCCATGATGGTGTCCTGCATCCATCAACCTGTCATCTATATTAGGTATTTCTCCTAATGCTATATTTCTCCCCTAGCCCTCCACCCTCCAACAGGCCCCGGTGTGTGATGTTCTCCTCCCTGTGTCCATGTGCTCTCATTGTTCAACTCCCACTTATGAGTGAGAACATGTGGTGTTTGGTTTTCTGTTCTTGTATTAGTTTGCTGAGAATGATGGCTTCCAGCTTCATCCATGTCCCTGCAAAGGACATGAACTCATCCTTTTTTATGGCTGCGTAGTATCCCATGGTGTTTATGTGCCACATTTTTTTTAGGATTGGTTCCAAGTCTTTGTTATTGTGAACAGTGCCACAATAAACATATGTGTGCATGTGTCTTTATAGTAGAATGATTTATAATCATTTGGGTATATATCCAGTAATGGGATTGCTGGGCCAAATGGTATTTCTAGTTCTAGATCCTTGAGGAATTGCCACATTGTCTTCCACAATGGTTGAACTAATTTATACTTCCACCAAGAGTATAAAAGCATTTCTAGTTCTCCACATCCTCTCCAACATCTGTTATTTCCTGACTTTTTAATGATCACCAGTCTAACTGGCATGAGATGGTATCTCATTGTAGTTTTGATTTGCATTTCTCTAATGACCAGTGATAGTGAGCTTTTTATCATATGTTTGTTGGCCACATCAGTGTCTTCTTTTGAGAAGTGCCTGTTCATATTCCTTTCCCACTTTTTGATGGGGTTGTTTTTCTCTTGTAAATTTGTTTAAGTTCTTTGTAAATCCTGGATATTTAGCTGTTTGTCAGATGGATAGATTGCAAAAATGTTCTCCCATTCTGTAGGTTACCTGTTCACTCTGATGATAGTTTCTTTGCTGTGCAGAAGCTCTTTAGTTTAATTAGGTCCCATTTGTCAATTTTGGCTTTTGTTGCCATTGTTTTTGGTGTTTTAGTCATGAAGTCTTTGCCCATGCCTATGCCCTGAATAGTATTGCTGAGGTTTTCTTCTAGCGTTTTTATGGTTTTAGGTCTTATGTTTAAGTCTTTAATCTATTTTGAGTTAATTTTTGTATAAGGTATAAGAAAGGGATCTAGTTTCAATTTTCTGCATAAGGCTAGCCAGTTTTCCCAACACCGTTTATTAAATAGGGAATACTTTCCCCATTGCTTGTTTTTGTCCAGTTTGTCAAAGATCAGATGGTTGTAGATGTGTGGTGTTATTTCTGAGGCCTCTGATCTGTTCCATTGGTCTATATATCTGTTTTGGTACCAGTACCAAGCTGTTTTGGTTACTATAGCCTTGTAGTATAGTTTGAAGTCAGATAGTGTGATGCCTCCAGCTTTGTTCTTTTTGCCTAGGATTGTCTGGCTATACGGGCTCTTTCTTGGTTCCATATGAAATTTAAAGTAGTTTTTTCTAATTCTGTGAGGAAAGTCAACGGGAATAGAATTGAATCTATGAGTTACTTTGGGTAGTATGGCCATTTTCACAATATTGATTCTTCCTAACCATGAGCATGGAATGTTTTTTCATCTCTTTGTGTCCTGTTTTATTTCCTTGAGCAGTGGTTTGTAGTTCTCCTTGAAGAGGTCTTTCACGTACCTTGTAAGTTGTATTCCTAGGTATTTTATTCTCTTTGTAGCAATTGTGAATAAGAGTTCAATCATGATTTGGCTCTTTGTTTGTCTGTTATTGGTGTGCAGGAATGCTTGTGATTTTCACACATTGATTTTGTAATCTGAGACTGCTGAATTTGCTTATCAACTTAAGGAGATTTGGGGCTGAGATGATGGGGTCTTCTAAATACACATCTGCAAACAGAGACAATTTGACTTCTTCTCTTCCTATTTCAATACCTTTTATTGATTTGCATATGTTGAACCAACCTTGCATCCCAGGGATGAAGCCAACTTGATCGTGGTGGATAAGCTTTTTGATGTGCTGCTGGCTTCAGTTTGCCAGCATTTTATTGAGGATTTTCGCATTGATGTTCATCGGGGATATTGGCCTCAAATTTTTTTGTTGTTTGTCTCTGCCAGGTTTTTGTATCAGGATGATGCTGGCCTCATATAATGAGTTAAGGAGGAATCCCTCTTTTTCTGTTGTTTGGAATAGTTTCACAAGGAACGGTTCTAGCTCCTCTTTGTACCTCTGGTAGAATTTGGCTGTGAATCCATGTGGTCCTGGGCTTTTTTTGGTTGGTAGGCTATTAATTACTGCCTCAATTCCAGAACTTGTTGTTGATTTATTCAGGGATTCGACTTCTTCCTGGTTTAGTCTTGGGAGGGTGTATGTGTCCAGGAATTTGTCCATTTCTTTTAGTTTTTCTACTTTATTTGTGTAGAGCTGTTTATAGTATTCTCTGATGGTAGTTTGTATTTCTGTGGGATCAGTGGTGATGTCCCCTTTATTATTTTTTATTGTGTCTATTTGATTCTTCTCTCTTTTCTTTATTAGTCTGGCTGGCAGTCTATTTTGTTGATCTTTTAAAAAAAACCAGCGCCTAGATTCACTGATTTTTTTGAAGGGTCTTTCATGTCTCTGTCTCCTCCAGTTCTGCTCTGATCTTAGTTACTTCTTGTCCTCTGCTAGCTTTTGAATTTGTTTGCTCTTGCATTTCTAGTTCTTTTAACTGTGATGTTAGTGTGTCGATTTTAGATCTTTCCAGTTTCTCTTGTAAGTGCTTAGTGCTATAAATTTCCCTCTAGACACTGCTTTAAATGTGTCCCAGAGAGTCTGGTACATTGGGTCTTTGTTCTCATTGGTTTCAAAGAACTTATTTATTTATGTCTTAATTTCGTTATTTACCCAGTAGTCATTCAGGAGAGGGTTGTTCAGTTTCCATGTAGTTGTGTGGTTTTGAGTGAGTTTCTTAATCCTGAGTTCTAATTTGATTGCACTGTGGTCTGAGAGACTGTTTGTTATGTTTTCCATTCTTTTGCATTTGTTAAGGAGTGTGGTTTTTTTTTTTTCCCAATTATGTAGTCAATTTTAGAATAAGTGGGATGTGGTGCTGAGAAGACTATGTATTCTGTCAAGTTGTGGTGGAGAGTTCTGTAGATGTCTACTAGGTCTGCGTGGTCCAGAGCTGAGTTCAAGTCCTGAATATCCTTGTTAATTTTTTGTCTCATTGATCTGTCTAATATTGAATTGGGGTATTAAAGTCTCCCACTCTTATCATGTAGGAGTCTATGTCTCTTTGTAGGTCTCTAGGAACTTGCTTTATGAATCTGAGTGCTCCTATATTGGGTGCATATATATTTAGGATAGTTAGCTTTTCTTGTTGCATTGATCCCTTTACCATTATGTAATCCCCTTCTTTGTCTTTTTTGATCTTTGTTGGTTAAAAGTCTGTTTTACCAGAGACTAGGACTGCAACCTCTTTTTTTTTTTTTTTTTTTTTTTTGGCTTTCCATTCACTTGGTAAATATTCCTCCATCCTTTTATTTTGAGCCTATGTGGATCTTTGCTCATGAGATGGGTCTCCTGGATACAGTACACTGATAAGTCTTGACTTTTTATCCAATTTGCCAGTCTGTGTCTTTTGATTGGGGAATTTAGCACGTTTGCATTTACAGTCAATATTATTACGTGTGAATTTGATCCTGTCATTGTGATGCTAGCTCGTTATTTTGCCTGTTAGTTGATGCAGTTTCTTCATTGTGTTGATAGTCTTTACCATTTGGTATGTTTTTGCAGTGGCTGGTACCGGTTTTTCCTTTCCATGTTTAGTGCTTCCTTCAGGAGCTCTTTTAAGGCAGGCCTGGTGATGACAAAATCTCATAGCATTTGCTTGTCTATAAAGGGTTTTATTTCTCCTTCACTTATGAAGCTTAGTTTGTCTGGATATGAAATTCTGGGTTGAAAATTCTTTCCTTTAAGAATGTTGAATATTGGTCCCTAATCTCTTCTGGCTTATAGAGTTTCTGCAGACAGATCTGCTGTTAGTCTGATGGGCTTCCCTTTGTGAGTAACCCAACCTTTCTCTCTGGCTGCCCTTAACATTTTTTCCTTCATCTCAACCTCAGTGAATCTGATGATTATGTGTCTTGGGGTTGCTCTTCTCAAGGAGTATCTCTGTGGTGTTCTCTGTATTTCCTGAATCTGAATGTTGGCCTGTCTTGCT
>CAUYLG010037723.1:0-23759 GCA_963573385.1 Cacajao melanocephalus
TTGTTTTTTTCTTGTAAATCTGTTTTAGTTCTTTGTAGATTCTGGATATTAGCCCTTTGTCAGATGGGTAGATTGCAAAAATTTTTTCCCATTCTGTTGGTTGCCGATTCACTCTAATGAGTGTTTCTTTTGCTGTGCAGAAGCTGTGGAGTTTGACTAGGTCCCACTTGTCTATTTTGCTTTTGTGGCCAATGCTTTTGGTGTTTTGGTCATGAAGTCCTTGCCTACACCTATGTCCAGAATGGTTTTGCCTAGGTTTTCTTCTAGGGTTTGTATGGTGTTAGGTCTTATGTTTAAGTCTTTAATCGATCTGGAGTTAATTTTAGTGTAAGGTGTCAGGAAGGGGTCCAGTTTCTGCTTTCTGCACATGGCTAGCCAGTTTTCCCAGCACCATTTATTAAACAGGGAATCCTTTCCCCATTGCTTGTTTTTGTTAGGTTTGTCAAAGATCAGATGATTGTAGATGTGTACACCTGGCTAATTTTTATATTTTTGGTAGAGATGGGGTTTCACCATATTGGCCAGGCTGGTCTCCAACTCTTGATCTTGTGATTTGACTACCTTGGCCTCCCAAAGTGCTGGGATTACAGGCATGAGCCACTGCACTCAGCTGTGAATTTTTTTTTTCTTTTGAGATGGAGTTTTGCTCTTGTTGTCCAGAATGGAGTGCAATGGTGTGATCTCAGCTCACCGAAACTTCCATCTCCCGGGTTCAAGTGATTCTCTTACCTCAGCCTCCAGAGTAGCTGGGATTAAACATGCCCAGCTAATTTTTGTATTTTTAGTAGAGATGGGGTTTCACCATGTTGGCCAGGCAGGTCTCAAACTTCTGACCTCAGGTGATCCGCCCACCTCGGCTTCCCAAAATGCTCGAATTACAGGCATGAGCCACCATGCCTAGCCAGAAAGCTTTTTATGGTTTGAATTCTCTGGAAACATTGGAGAAAGACTATCCTCACCATCCACACTACAACAAAACTTCAGGACCTTGGGCTTTGGGTTCATGGTCTCACAACTGGGAAGGGTCCCTGCATACTTTTGGAACTGTGCACCCATTGGAGCCCTTGAGGTAAAGCTAACCAGGGACATTTCTCCTAAGAAGAAGATGGCATTCTTGATGTGAACAGCTTTTCTCAAGTTCACAGATTAAGACTTCTACTATCCACCGGGTGCGGTGGCTCACCCCTGTAATCCCAGCGCTTTGGGAGGCTGAGGCAGGTGGATCACAAGGTCAGGAGTTCAAGACCAGCCTGGCCAAGATGGTGAAACCTCGTCTCTACTAAAATTACAAAAATTAGCCAAGCGTGGTGGCGTGTTCCTATAATCCCAGTTACTCAGGAGGCTGAGGCAGGAGAATCGTTTGAACCCAGGAGGTGGATGTTGCAGTGAGCCGAGATCGCACCACTGCACTCCAGCCTGGGCTACAGAGTGAGATTCTGTCTTGAAAAAAAAAAGACTTCTACTATCATGAAACTCTTATCTTTGAATATTTTTTTCTTGCTCATACCTCTATAAACAACAGAAGTGGAAAAGGGGTCTGTTATGTACACTCCTGGGGTATACTTTCATTTGTGAAGGAGTTTGCAGTCAGTCTTATACATGGATAAACTTATACTGTGATAGATAAAAGATGAAGGCCCAATATAGGTAAGAAACTTTAATGGTACATACATTGCCTCATAATCAGTCAAAAACAAAACATTGGTTCACTCTTCTTAACCCACATCATGGGTTAAAGAGAACATCACCAGGAGGCCTTTGCTTTTCTAAAATGGCATCATGTGTGAGGTCCTTTTTCCATGGTTTAAAGTAAAAGAAGCAATTATCAGAAATGCATCCTTCATGATAGGTTCCTCCTCTTCCTGGGTTCAAGCGATTCTCCTGCCTCAGCCTCCTGAGTAGCTAAGATTACAGGAGCCCGCCACCATGCCCTGCTAATTTTTGTATATTTCACAGAGACAGGGTTTTACCATGTTGACCAAGCTGGTCTTGAACTCCTGACCTCAGGTGATCCACCCACCTTGGCCTCCCAAAGTGCTGGGATTACAGGCGTGAGCCACTGTGCCCGACCTCATGATAGGTTCTGTAGCAAATTCTACTGTAAAGGCCACACTTACACAACAGACTTTAAATTCTCTTGTTAAAGTTGTAACTGGAATTGGCTAAACAGAAAAGTACCTGTGTAGCTGCTAACACTTGTGGCCTATGGAGAAATACATCAAATGCAGGTTACAAAAATTCAGTTGTAGGCTGGGCGCGGTGGCTGATGCCTGTAATCCCAGCACTTTGGGAGGCCTAGGCCTGCGGATCACCTGAGGTTAGCAGTTCGAGACCAGCCTGCCCAACATGGTGAAACCCCATCTCTACTAAAAATAAAAAATTAGCTGGATGTGGTGGCAGGTGTCTGTAGCCCCAGCTACTCCGGAGGCTGAGGCAGAAGAGTTGCTTGAACCCAGGAGGTGGAGGTTGCAGTGAGCCAAGATCATGCCGCTGTACTCCATCCTGGGTGACAGAGTCTTTGTCTCAAAAAAAAAAAAAAAAAAAAAAGCTGGGTGCAGTGGTTGTTGCCCGTAATCCTAGCACTTTGGGAGGCTGAGGTGGGTGGAGTCTTACCACGTCATTTTCAGGTTAAGATGTCCTCATGGTTGCACATTTCTTTCAGCTTCTGTTATTCCAGTTGAAGAGAGACCATTTGCCATTCTAGAGATGGCTGCATGCAAGCATTGAAAATCATTGAGAGACTACAGCATGCCAGGGAGACTATTATTATGAATATTGGAAGGATAATACTAAGAGTTTGGAGTATGCTCCTTACCCCAGGGTACCCATAAACCAAACCACCTAAAATTAAATAAAGAATGAGCTAGATGAAGAGTCTACTCACTTGACTAAGTGGTCTTTTTGTTAATCCCCTACAACTGCTTTTTTTTTAAGAGATGGAGTATTGCTCTGTCACCCAGGCCTGGAGTGCAGTGGCATGATCTCAGAGCTCACCGCAACCTCCGCCTCCCGAGTTCAAGCGATTCTTCTGCCTCAGCCTCCCAAGTAGCTGGGACTACAGGCACATGCCACCATGGCTGGCTAACTTTTGTGTTTTTAGTAGAGCTGGGGTTTCGCCATATTGACCAGGCTGGTCTCAAACCCCTGACCTTGTGATCTGCCCTACTTGGCCTCCCAAAATGTTGGGATTACAGGCGTGAGCCACTGCTTCCAGCCCTGGTTTTGTTTTTTCTTCTGCAAATCTCTATAACAAACATTTCTGGTAGCATAGGTAGCCACCTCCTGAAGTTCCCATTGCATCTTTTAACCAAGTTCATTTCCTCTCGCCTAGAGACAATCAAGCATCAGATGATCATGCAACAAAGGTTCCGGCCAGTTCCATGTGAAGACACCACCCCTGGACATGAAGAAGCTACTCTGCCTCCACTAGATAGAACAGGGTGAGTTCCATGATCCCCAGTAGATAGGGACTATGCCCCAAGCCAGCATGAAGCAGTTCTAGAAAATAAGACCATTCGTATTTAAACTCACAAAAAACTCTGTAACAGGGCCTTTGAGCCTCTGTGTTAGGGACCTCTCTCACACTTTCATTTTCAATAAATCCCTTCATACCTTCCTTGCTTTGTGTGTTTTGTCCAAGTCTTTTTCAAGACGCCAAGAACCTGGACAGCCTCCACCGTCAACACCACTCATTTCTCTACAACAAAAACCAGATTTGATTACTTCCTCACTTAAGAGTCCTCCATTAGCTCCTTGATAGATTCATTAGTGCTATCAAAATCACCTATGACGCTTTCTATTCTTTTTTTGTTGTTGTTTTTTGAGATGGAGTTTTTCTCATGTTGCCCAGGCTGGAGTGCAATGACGTGATCTCGACTTGCTGCAACCTCTGCCTCCCGGGCTCGAGAGATTCTCCTGCCTCAGGCTCTGGAGTAGCTGGGATTACAGGCGCTGGCCACCACAGCCAGCTAATTTTTTATATTTTTAGTAGAGACAGGGTTTCACCATGTTGACCAGCCTGGTGTTGAATTCCTGACCTCAGGTGATACACCTAGGCCTCTCAAAGTGCTGGGATTACAGGGATTACAGGCGTGAACCACCGCACCTGGCCTATTACATTGTTTTTAAACTAACTCCTCACAACTTCATGAGTAGGTATTTTCTATTTCACAACTGCCGATAGTGAAACATAAAAGATTAAAATAATTTGCCTGAAGTTCCTGGACCATATGTAGTGGAACTGAGCTTTAGAGCCAGGCAATCTGACTTAAGAGTTCAACTTAACTCCAAGGCCCTTCCTGGTTAGAATCCTCCGCATGTGATTCTAACACGTTAACTCCGATAGGGCAGAGAGCTATTTTATGCTCATTATAGAACCCTCGATGGCCAACACAGTGCCTGGCACGCAGGAGGTGGTCCTGGGGTATTTGATGACCTCTAGGCAGTGGAGGGGCAGTCGAGAAAGACCAGGGCCCCAGGCACCTACATGGGCGGGATGCACAAGGTCCGGCCTTGGCTGCCGGTGTTTCACGTCCCTGCACTCGCCAACGAGGGGCCCGGCCGCGGGCAAGTCCTGGTGCCTTCCTCGTCTCTAGGCTTTGCGGATCTTAGCCACCAGCAAAAGGCGGGGCCGCCGGGCCAGTAACGACCGTAGACACCCAGACCCGCGGCAGGAAATACGGCGCGTGGTTTCCGGCGCGCTCAGATGACGCGCGGCTCGGGCTTCCGCCTTGGGGAGCCGGCGGCGGAGCCGGGGACGCCGAGACCTGGGGCCCCGGCAGCTGGGCGGCCGCGGGCCCAGGGCGGGGATGCACCGCCGCGGGGTGGGAGCTGGCGCCATCGCCAAGAAAAAACTTGCAGAGGTGAGCAGGAAGAAGGCCGATCCAACCTGCCCCTGACCCGTGAGAGATTGGATTCTCCTGGAGCAGAGCCCTACCCGTTAATCACCTCCCAACAGAATCTAAGACGGGCTTCTCGGCCCTGGGACACGGAATTTCTCCAGTTGCCGGTGGATTGGCAGCGTTCCCAGATGCCTAGCCTTTTCTCCCACTTCCCCAAGTTTAACTACAAATGGGATTCTACTCCCAAATCTACAGTCGTCGATTCTACTCCTTGAACCCTATCCTTCTCCCTAAGAAAACCATTTAAGAGAGACTCTCCTCTTTTCATCCTAAAGCTGTGGCAACTCAAGTGGGGGACCCCAGCGCCCACTCTCTTAACTCATGCTGGTCTCTTTGTCTGACAGGCCAAGTATAAGGAGCGAGGAACGGTCTTGGCCGAGGACCAGCTAGCCCAGGTGAGTCGGTTGGGGGACTCCAGGCAGAAAGGGAGATGAAACAGGGCTGACCAAGACACCTTTCATATGAACTTGATTGTGTAGATTGAACTAGAAATAGAGTGTTTGGCAAATTTGGATTTCTGAGCTGCTGAGATCCTTAGGTGACTTGCTAATAACAATAATGACTAACATATTTGAATGATTACATGCTTGTAACGTCCCAGGCATTTGTCTCTTTACATAGATTGTCTTGTTCAGTCCTCATTACAGTCCCATAAGGAAGGAAGACTATTATTCTGAGGATTTTTTTTTTTTTGGAGAGAGAGAGTCTCCCAAGTTGGCGTGCAGTGGAGTGATCTCGGCTCACTGCAGCCTCCTCCTCCCTGGTTCAAGCGATTCTCGTGCCTCAGCCTCCTAAGTAGCTGGGATTACAGGCACGCGCAGCCACGTCCAGCTGATTTTTTTTTTAAAGAGACGGGGTCTTGCTGTGTTGCCCAGGCTGGAGTGTAGCGGCTATTCACAGGGGCGATCCCATTACTGAACAAGCACGGGAGTTTTGACCTGCTCCATTTCTGACCTGGGCCGGTTCACCCCTCCTAAGGCAACCTGGTGGTCCCCTGCTTCTGGGAGGTCACCATACTGATGCCGAAATTAGTGCAGACACCTGATCGGCATAGCACACTATAGCCCAGAGCTCCTGGGCTCAAGTGATCCTCCCACCTCAGCCTCCCAAGTAGCTGGAACTGCAGGCAGGCACCCCCACACCTGGCTTTTTTTTCTTTTTTTTTCTTTTTGGGAGATGGGGAGAGTTTCTGCTCTTGTTGCCCAGGCTGGAGTGCAATGGCGCAATCCCAGCTTATTGTAACCTCTGCCTTCTGGGTTCAAGCGATTCTCTTGCCTTAGCCTCCTGAGTAGATGGGATTACAGGTGGGTGCCACCAGGCCTGGCTAATTTTTATATTTTTAGTAGAGATGGGGTTTCACCCTGTTAGTCAGGCTGGTCTCAAACTCCTGACCTCGTGATCCACTCACCTCGGCCTCCCAAAGTGCTGGAATTACAGGTGTAAGCCACCATGCCCGGCCCTAATTTTTGTATTTTTTTTTGTAGAGGCTGGGTTTCACCCTGTTGGTCAGGCTGGTCTCGAACTCCTGACCTCGTGATCCACTCACCTTGGCCTCCCAAAGTGCTGGAATTACAGGTGTGAGCCACTGTGCCCAGCCCTAATTTTTGTATTTTTTGTTTTGTAGAGGCAGGGTTTCGCCATGTTGGCCAGGCTGGTCTCGGAACTCCTGACCGCAGGTGATCCACCCACCTCAGCCTCCCAAAGTGCTGGGATTGCAGGCATAAGCCATCACGTGCAGCTGTATTCTGAGTTTAAAATAGAGAGCCAGGCTTGGTATCTTACGCCTGTAATCCCAGCACTTTAGGAAGCTGAGGAGGGTGGATCACTGGAGGTCAGGAGTTCGAGATCAGCCTGGGCAACATGGTGAAGCCCCGTCTCTACTAAAAATACAAAAATTAGCCGGGCGTGGTGGCAGCCACTTGTAGTCCCAGCTGCTCGGGAGGCTGAGGCAGGAGAATTGCATGAACCCTGGAGGTAGAGGTTGTAGTGAGCTGGGATCGTGCCACTGCACTCCAGCTTGGGAGACAGAGCAAGACTCCATCTAAAAAAAAAAAAAAAAAAAAAAAAGCAGTCAGGTGAGGTAGCTCATGCCTGTAATTCCAGTACTTTGGGAGGCCAAGGTGGGCGGATCACCTGAGGTCGGGAGTTTGAGACCAGACTGACCAACATGGAGAAACGCCATCTCACCTAAGAATACACAATTAGCCGGGTGTGGTGGCTCATGCCTGTAATCCCAGCTACTCTCAAGGCTGAGGCAGGAGAATCACTTGAAGTTGGCAGATGGAGGTTTTGGTGAGCTGAGATCGTGCCATTACACAGCCTGGGCAACAAAAACACAACTCCCATCTCACAAAAAAAAAAAAAAAAAAGAAAGAAATTGAGGACACGGGTGTTAAGTAATATATCCAAGGTTACGTGGGTAGTAAGTGGTAGAGCTGTTATTGATTTAGGTCCTCTGGGGCTTTTCATTTTAAATACCTCAGAATAAAATGAAAGTATTGCCTAATCTGTGGCACCCACACCACCATGATGGTATCTAGGCACACACACCAGGAGAGTGTTTGAGTGATGGGGGGTGCAACTCCTGTGCAGTTTTCTTTTCCAACCCTTCCCTTTTCACATGCTCCAAATTTACCCAGTTACTGAGCTTGGGGAAGAAGTGGAGGAGGCCATCAAGCAGGAAAATGGGCCTGTGAGCTGAGAAAAAATAGTAGACCCAGGCTGTATTCTTCAAAAGCTCCCACTTACAGGGGAGATGGCATGCAGGAATCAACTGAAAATGGTGATTAAAAGAATGTGGAGGTTTCTGTCCCCATGGTGGCTCATGCCTGTAATCCCAGCATTTCGGGAGTCCAAGGCAGGAGAATCATGAGGTCAGGAGTTCAAGACCAGCCTGACCAACATGGTGAAACTCTATCTCTACTAAAAATACAAAAATCAGCCCAGTGTGGTGGTGTGCGCCTGTTATCCCAGCTACTCAGAAGGCTAACGCAGGAGAATCGCTTTAACCCAGGAGGCAGAGGTTGCAGTGAGCCAAGATTGTGCCACTGCATTCCAGCCTGGGCAACAGAGCAAGACTCCCATCTCCAAAAAAAAGGATGGAGGAGGTTTCTAATAGTTTTATGTGAAATAAATATTGGGCTAGGAGTACTTATTCTTGGTGGGATAGAATATGGGCTTTGTTAATTAGGAAAAGAAAAGGAGTAATACAAAGAAAATCCCCAAGTATTTTGTATTTAGCATGTAATGCAGTCTGGCAAATTACAGTCCCAGAGCAGTTTTTAATCTGGAGTTGATCCCCAGGGAGGTTCATGGCTGAAAGTTTTTTTTATTTTTTTTAATATGGAATGCTTCATGAATTTGCATGTCATCCTTGTGCAGAGACCATCCTAATCTTCTCTGTATCATTCCAATTTTAATATATGTGCTGCTAAAGCGAGCACAGGTTTTTTAAAAATTTAGATTGATTGATTGGCCCTGCATGGTGGCTCACATCTGTAATCCCAGCACTTTGAGAGGTCGAGGTAGATAAATTGCTTGAGGTCAGGAATTCGAGACCATCCTGGCCAACATAATGAAACACTGTCTCTACTAAAAAATACAAAAATTAGCCAGGTGTGGTGGTGCGTGCCTGTAGTCCCAGCTACTTGGGAGGTTGAGGCAAGAGGATCACTTGAACTGGGAGGCGAAGGTTGCAGTGAGCTGAGATCACGCCAGTGCACTCCAGCCTGGGCAACAAAGTGACACTCTGTCTCAAAAAAATAAAATAAAATAACGTATATTGATTGATTGATTGAGATGGAGTCTTGCTATGTTGCCCAGGCTGATCTGGAACTCCTGGGGTCACGTGATCCATTGTGGGATTACAGGCATGAGCCTCCATTCCCGGCCAGACCCAAAAAGTAAACAGATTGATGCTATGCTTCATTTTTTTCCCATCCAGCCTTTTTGTCAGGGGGTAAAGATTTTCTAATGGGTGAATTTCTAATGGGTGCATTTCCTCATTTCTAAGATACAATGACTTACTAGGTACACCTTCAAATTAATAACAGTTTTTCTGAGAAAAAAGGAATGCTACATTATATATACACCTTTTTCTTTTTTTGTGCATGTATTTGGTTGTATATATGTGTACCTTGATTATTAAATGCATCCTGATTTTAGAACAGGAACACATGAAAAATGTATATTTTGAAAGTGAGAAAACAGTACAGCATCCCATTTTTGCTGACAATAGAACTGTGAAGGAGAGGCAGGGATAAAAAGAGAGACGGTAAACAGCATAATGGTAGGCTGAGGGAGACTGGTTATTTCAGCTATTGCCATGTCACAGGGCTAGGGACCTATTTTTGGCATCTGATTATCATCTGGCTGGGCTGCCCTTAACCACTCCCTGTCTGTCCAACAGATGTCAAAGCAGTTGGACATGTTCAAGACAAACCTGGAAGAATTTGCCAGCAAGCACAAGCAGGAGATCCGGAAGAATCCTGAGTTCCGCGTGCAGTTCCAGGACATGTGTGCAACCATTGGCGTGGATCCTCTGGCCTGTAAGAAGTTGTCTATAGGGGTCCAGTGTTCTTACAGAATACCTGAGGGACAGAAGCTCATAGAGTTGTTGTCACCACTATTGGGCATCCGCTAGAAAGGCGTGCAGGAAGACCCAGAGGGGAATGCTTGGCAGAATGGCTACTTCCTAGTCTGATAGGGAAGATAGACTGACTGTGGGCTGAGTTCCGATTGTCTATGCTCTTTCCTCGAATGATCTGCAGTAGAATTTTTTATGGCATTTTCCCTCTTTTTAAAAAAAATGTTTGATTTCGGCCAGGCGCAGTGGTTCATGCCTGTAATCCCAGCACTTTGTGGGGCCGAGGCAGGCGGCTCACCTGAACCCAGGGATTCGAGGTCAGCCTGGGCAACATGGTGAGACCCCATCTCTACAAAAACTATAAAAATTTGCCAGGTGTGGTGGCATGTGTCTATCATCCAGCTACTTAGGAGCCTGAGGTCAGAGGATTGCTTGAGCCTGGGAAGTCAAGGCTGCAGCAAGACTTTGTCGCCCAGGCTGGAGTGCAGTGGCACCATCTTGGCTCACTGCAACCTCCGTCTCCTGGGTTCAAGCGACTCTTATGCCTCAGCCTTTCAAGTAGCTAGGATTACAGGCTTGTGCCACCACATCTGGCTAATTTTTGTATTTTTTGTAGAGAGGCGGTTTCACCATGTTGCCCAGTTTGGTCTCGAATTTTTGGGCTCAAGTGATTGGCCTTTCTTGTCCTCCCAACGTGCTGGGATTATAGGTGTGAGCCGCCGCACTGAGCCCTCATATTTATAAAGTTTGAAAAATATTATTGGCCAGGTGCAGTGGTTCACGCCTGTAATCCCAGCACTTTGGGAGGCCAAGGCGGGTGGATCATGAGGTCAGGAGACCATCCCGGCTAACACAGTGAACCCCCCATCTCTATTAATACAAAAACTTCCCCGGGCATGGTGGCACGGGCATGTAATCCCAGCCACTCGGGAGGCTTAGGCAGGAGAATTGCTTGAACCTAGGAGGTGGAGGTTGCAGTGAACCAAGATCGTGCCATTGCATTCCAGCCTGGGTGACAGAGTGAGAATTCATCTCAAAAAAAAAAAATTATTAATTTATTATTTTTTTAGTGTTGAGATGTCTGTCACCCAGGCTGGAGTGCATTGGTGCAATCAGCCCGCTGCAGCCCTCATCTCCAGGGTTCAAGTTATTTTCCTGTCTCAACCTCCCAAGTGGCGCTGGAAGTAGAGGCATGAGCCACTGTGCCTGGCCCCAACTTTTTAAACATATATGGGATTATAATATAATTACCACTACTCTACAACTTGCATTTTTCTTATCTTTTTTTTTTTGAGATGGAGTATAGCTTTTGTTGCCCAGGCTAAAGTGCAATGGCACGATCTCAGCTCACTACAAGCTTCACTACCCAGGTTCAAGTGATTCTCCTCCCTCAGACTCTTGAGTAGCCAGGATTACAGGTGCCCGCCACCATGCCTGGCTAATTTTGTATTTTTAGTAGATGTAGGTTTCTCCATGTTGGTCAGGCTGGTCTTGAACTCCTGCATGAGCCACTGTGCCCAGCCCGCATTTTTCACTGAATAGAATATTGTCGTTAGTGGGTTATTTATTTTTTATTTCTACACTCCTGGTAACTTGCAGAACATTCAGTGGATTTTTGAAATCTGAATCTGCATATTCTTTCTCTTAGTCTTGTCTAGACCATATTTTCCATTATATTTCACTAGATGCTTTGTGAATGGAAACTTAATTTTTTCAGTATCCTGAGCCAGAATTAGCCTAGTAGGAATGACTTTTATTTTGCTTTATTTGTTTATTTTTTTGAGACAGAGTTGCACTCTTGTTGCCCAGGCTGGAGTATGGTGGCGCGATCTTGGCTCACTGCAACCTCTGCCTCCTGGGTTCCAGTGATTCTCCTGCCTCACCCTCCTGAGTAGCTGGGATTACAGGCACACACCACCACTCCTGGCTAATTTTTTGTATTTTTAGTAGAGATGGGGTTTTGCCATGTTGGCTAGGCTAATCTTGAACTCTTGGTCTCAAGTGACCTGCCCGCCTCAGCCTCCCAAAGTGCTGGGGATTACAGGTGTGAGCCATCACGCCCGGCCAGAAATGACTTTTAGATTGCCCACCCTCTGTAACTGTCTGACCCTGTTTTTCAGCAAGAGTTAACCATAAGTCTGTTTTCTTTCTTTTCTTTTCTTTTTTTTTTTTTTGATATGGAGTCTCATTCTGTCACTCAGGTTGGAGTGCAGTGGTGCAATCTCGGCTCACTGCAACCTCCACCTTCCGGGTTCAAGCGATTCTCCTGCCTCAGCCTTCTGAGTAGCAGGGACTATAGGCATGCACCAACACGCCCAAATAATTTTTGTATTTTCAGTAGAACAGGATTTCACCATGTTGGCCAGGATGGTCTTGATCTCTTGACCTCATGATCCGCCGCCTTGGCCTCTCAAAGTGCTGGGATTATAGGCATGAGCCACTGCACCCGGCCGAGTCTGATTGTTTTCTGAGTAGCAGATGGAGCAGAAGAACTTCAGGGCATGCAGGGAAGACTTTCCTTATGATAGATGTTTTAAACCAGCTTTGAAAGAAAAGTGTTGTAAATTAATCAATAACCAAGATTTTGTTTTTCTGTCTTGTAGCTGGAAAAGGATTTTGGTCTGAGATGCTGGGCGTGGGGGACTTCTATTATGAACTAGGTGTCCAAATTATCGAAGTATGCCTGGCGCTGAAGCATCGGAATGGAGGTGAGGGTGGCTAGGTCCTGTGAACTGGACTCTGGGACTTTTCTGAGAGGGAGAAAACCATAAAAGATTATCGTTTCCATCCTGCAGTCTACAGGCCTCTAAGGACTTGAGAAACATCTTAGCTGTTTCATGCAGTTGAATCCATGGCAAGTCTCCATGGCCAAGGGTAAATAGAATTACCTGAATGATTGTCTCTGTTTTCCAAAGATCTTTGGCCAGGAAGGTCTAGTCTCTAGTCTGTACAGAAAGTAGTAGGGAGGTAGGAAATAGGCCTTTTCCCCTGATGTCTGATGTGTCTGGAGTGATTTTCTCATTAGTAACTATAGGCCTGCACTGCCTCTCTGACGTATGGGAATGCAGCTGAGTCTCTGTGTTCCCTAAAATGTGTTCCCTAAAATTAAAAATGGTCATCTGGTGATGCCATCTTTCTTATAAGCACATTAAATCGTGTGGATTGAAGTTACAGAAAGAAAACTTAAAACCACTTATAAGTCATCGACTATAAATAGACACGGCCTTGATGTCAAGAGGACATTTATAGTTTTTCAAAGATCATACTGCTTTTGCTTTTAGATTTCCATAACTCTCATTCTTGACAGGCCTAGCAAGGTCTCAGAATCCATTTCTCATATTATGGCCAGTTATTTCATAAGGAAAGAGTTAAAAAAAATTAGGAACTAGAATGTTATTTGCTACTCATAGGCCGCTGGAATGTAATGACTGTCCACTTATTTAAAGTGGGTAATCTCTTTGTCTGATTTCTGTTCCCCATCTCCAATAGGTCTGATAACTCTGGAGGAACTACATCAACAGGTGTTGAAGGGAAGGGGCAAGTTCGCCCAGGATGTCAGTCAGTAGGTCTTGTGTTCCAATCCCTTGGAGTATAGAAAGAGGTCTTTATAATTCAGATGTAACTCTTTTCTCCCTATTCCTCATGTCTAGGCTAGCTTAGAAATCTGTATGGTCTCCATATCGTACAGAAAAAAAAAAACCAGGCTGGGCACAGTGGCTCACACCTGTAATCCCAGCACTTAGGGAGGCCGAGGCGGGTGGATCATGAGGTCAAGAGATCAAGACCATCCTGGTCAACATGGTGAAACCCCATCTCTACTAAAGATACAAAAATTAGCTGGGCATGGTGGCGCACACCTGTAGTCCCAGCTACTCGGGAGGCTGAGGCAGGAGAATCACTTGAACCTGGGAGATGGAAGTTGCAGTGAGCTGAGATTGCGCCACTGCACTCCAGCCTGGCGACAGAGTGTCTGTCTCAAAAAAAAAAAACAACAACCAAACAACAAAAAATTTATATATGTTTAAGAGGCAGGGTCTCACTGCTGACCAGGCTAGGGTATGGTGGCACGATCATAGCTTAGTGCTGCCATGATTGTAGCTTACTGCAGCCTCAAACTCTTGGGCTCAAGTAATCCTCCCATCTCAGCCTCCCAAGTATCTGGGATTATAGGCATGGACTAGTATGCCTGGCTATTTTTAGAAAACAGAAAATATAGAGATACAAAAAAGAAAACAAAAACCATCCATTATTTTTCTACTAAGAGACTGCAACTGCAATACATTTTAATATAGTTCCTTCTAAGCATTTTTTTTTCTTTTTTTTAAACTTTTTTTTTTTCTTCTTTTCCTTTGGTGCTGTGACTCGGATCTGAACCAACTAAGCATTTTTTCATGTATTATTTTTTAACAAACTTGGGGCTATATATAGTCTTTTTTTTTGGAGACAGAGTCTCGCTGTTGCCCAGGCTGGAGTGCAGTGACCTGATCTCAGCTCACTGCAACCTCTGCCTTTCAGGTTCGAGCAATTCTCCTGCCTCAGCCTCTGCAGTAACTGGGATTACAGGCATGCGCCACCACGCCCAGCTAATTTTTGTATCTTTAGTAGAGATGGGGTTTCACCATGTTGGCCAGGCTGTTTTGAACTCCTGGCCTCAAGTGATCTGCCCACCTCAGCTTCCCAAAGTGCTGGGATTACAGTTGTGAGTCACCATGCCTGGCTACGGCTGCATGTAGTCTTGAGATTTGAGGCCAAAGAGACTAGAGTAGGTGCCTAGAAAGGTTGGGGAAGGAGGTGGTGGTGAGATGATGGAATATAAATTGATCTAGTTTGCCAGCCTCTGTATGTGAGTCCAGTTTGAGAAAAAATAAAAGGCTGTTTTTGATGTAACTTCCAAGGAGTCAGCCTACTATGAGATCATAAAGACTAGAATATTCAAAGAAAAATAATGAAGCTGGGCAGGGCAGCCGAGCCCTTTGGGAGGCTGAGGTGGGAGGATCACTTGAGGATAGGAGTTCAAGACCAGCCTGGGCAATGTAGTGAGATCTTGTCTCTACAAAAAATAAAATTAGTTGGGTGTTGAGGCATGCACTCATAGTTCTAGACTGTGGTGAACTATGATTGCACCACTGCACTCCAGCTTGGGACACAGAGCAAGATCTCTACTTTTTTGTGTTTTTTTTTGAGACCAAGTCTCGCTCTTTCGCCCAGGCTGGAGTGCAGTGGCACGATTTTGGCTCACTGCAACCTCTGTCTCCCGGGTTCAAGTGATTCTCCTGCCTTAGCCTCCTGAGTAGCTGGGATTACAAGCACCTGCCACCATGCCCTGCTAGTTCTTGTGTTTTTAGTAGAGATGGGATTTCACCATGTTGGCCAGACTGGTCTTGAACTCTTGGCCTCCCAAAGTGCTGGGATTACAGGCATGAGCCACCCACCCAGCGAAGACCTCATCTCTTAAAAAAAAAAGAAAAGTGATAACAAAAGATTAGCCATACTTATTGCAAATTATTCTCATGAAGAGGGAGAGCATTTGAAGCATTTCAGTTTGCTATTCTTGGAGGCTGCAGAATGCATTCCAATCTACCTAAAAGTGCCCTTTTCCTTGTTGTTTGGGTGATATATTTTTGAGCTTTGGCAGAGGTTTTAAACTCTGTGTGTGGGCTGGATATGTGATCTACACACTGTTTTGTAGATCTTCTTTTTCTCTGATTTCAGTTAGAATCAGAAAACTTGGCAGTATTGGGCCTGAATTTCCAGATGGTGATAATCAGCTGTGTTGTCCCTTTAAAAAAGATAAGCATTCTCTTTTTACTTTTATTTATTTATTTTTTGAAGACGGGGTTTCACCATGTTGGTCAGGCTGGTCTTGAACTCCCGACCTCAGATGATCTGCCCACCTTGGCCTCCCAGAGTGCTGGGATTACAGGCGTGAGCCACCGTGCCCGGCGGAGATAAGCATTCTCTAGTTTGCCACAGGTCACACTACCCCATTGCCTCTTTAGCTCACTCATTCACATTTCCTGATGGGCTTCTGCAGGTGTGTCTTTGACCTCTGTCTGGGTGTTGGAATGAGTGGTTTGCTGAGTGGAGAACCTGACTGCTGTATATCTCCCTTGATTGTCCAAGCATCACTTATTGCTCCTTGACTCTGTCTTTTTACTGATGTAGTTGAGTGTGGTGCAGCCTTTTATTATTTTAGAGGCAGGGTCTTGCTCTGTCACCCAGGCTGGAATACAGTGGTGCACAATCATAGCTCACTGCAGCCTTGAACTCCTGAGCTCAAGTGATCCTCCCACCTCAGCCTCCCAAGGACTATAGGCGATTGCCACCATGCCCTGCTAGTTTTATTTTTAATTTTTAGTAAAGACAGGGTCTTGCTGTGTTGCCCTGGCTGGTGTCTAACCCCTGGGCTCAAGCAGTCCTCTCAAGTGGGCATCCCAAAGTGTTGGGATTATGGGTATGAGCCACGGTATGTGTCAGTTGTGCAGTCTTTTAAATCTTCTGTCAGTATCCTGCCCAGGGCAGAGCTGAAACTGTGTAATTAGATCTGATCTGTCAAGGGTCTTTAAGCAACTCTTCCTCACCTCAGAGACGACCTGATCAGGGCCATCAAGAAACTAAAGGCACTTGGGACTGGCTTCTGCATCATCCCTGTGGGCGGCACTTACCTCATTCAGTCTGTACCAGCTGAGCTCAATATGGATCACACAGTGGTGCTGCAGCTGGCAGAGGTACTGGTGCACCTTCTGAATGTGTGTGTGTGTGTGTGTGCACGCGTGCAAGGGACAGTCTGGGATTTGAGTCGAACAGTTCTGAGCTCCTGCTCCCTGTTATGCAGGTCTTTTGCTGAGGCTATCTAATGGAGGAACTACTCAGGCTTGTGCTTATTCAGCAGACATTTATTGAGCAGCTACAGTGCAAAGCACTGGGCCAGGCTGTGGAGTGTATAAAGATAGGTATAATTCCTGCCCTCAAGGAGCTTACAGTCTAGTCAGGCAGACAGACATGCAGACAACTAACTAGATTTCTTTGGGTAGCCAGACTTGAATGTCTTCTGAAACTACGGATTCTTCAAAAACAGATTTAAAAACTTGTTTGACATGTCCCCATCTGTCAGCATGCCTTAAGCATATGCTGTCTTCCCCAAATCCCCATCAAGTATTTAGGGTAGACATGTTCAGTTTTATTTATTTATTTTTTTGAGATTGAGTTTCACTCTTGTTGCCCAGGCTGGAGTGCAATGGTGCGATCTCGGCTCACTGCAACCTCTGCCTCCCAGGTGCAAGTGATTCTCCTGCCTTAGCCTCCTGAGTAGCTAGGATTACAGGAGCACACCACACGCCCAGCTAATTTTGTATTTTTAGTAGAGATGGGGCTTTTCCATGTTGGTCAGGCTGGTCTCGAACTCCTGACCTCAGGTGATCCACCTGCTTCGGCCTCCCAAAGTGCTGGGATTACAGGCATGAGCCACTTCACCCTGCCCAGTTTTCTTAATATAAAACAAAACTAAATAAGGAAGGGGCTTTTTGTCTGTATTGGGGGATAGGTAGAATAAGGCAGGGCAAGGGCTGAATATTCAAATAATGGAGATTATTAGCAGTTTATGATTATCACCATTTCTTCCTATCAGCTAATTGTTCAGAATCTTCCCTTGTCATGCTCTAGAGTTCTTTGCAGAAGTCTAACTTAATATATTAGTACAAGTGATTCTACTTTTTTTTTGAGATGGAGTCTCGCTCTGTTGCCCAGGGAAGAATGCAGTAGCATCATCTCCGGGTCACTGCAGCCTCCGCCTCCCATGTTCCAGCGATTCTCTTGCCTCAGCCTCCTGGGGAGCTGTGATTACAGGCATGTACCACCATGCCCGGTTAAGTTTTGTATTTTTAGTAGAGATGGGTTTCACCATGTTGGCCAGGCTGGTCTCGAACTCCTGACCTCAGGTGATCCACCCATCTCGGCCTCCCAAAGTGCCAGGATTACAGGCATGAGCCACCATGCCCAGCCAGGACCCCACTTTTAAGATTGAACTCACCAACCTACCTCTGTCATGCTGAAAGTCACCTCTCTCTTCACTGGAATCTTTATAAACATTTTCTGTGTTCTCTCAGGCCTGACAGCTTTTCCTCCTGTCTGGATAAGGCTGTTGTTCCTGGGCAGATGCTGGGTTCTGAGGGAAGGTGCACGCTTCACTGATTGAATCCCCATTCCTCCTTTCTTCAGAAAAATGGCTACGTGACTGTCAGTGAGATCAAAGCCAGTCTGAAATGGGAGACCGAGCGCGCGCGGCAAGTGCTGGTATGCGACTTTGGAATCGCCCAGAAAAGACAGGCCCAAGTTGAGAGGATGTCGGTTCCACAGAGGCAGGCCCCAGTTAGGAGGATGTGGGTTTCACAAAGGCAGGAGCTTCAGCCTTGCTTTGCTGGCCTTCTGCCTTGAAGGCTACTGCTGCCATGCTAGAAGGAAGCCCAGCACTTTTCTGAAGATGGCACCAAGAAGACAGAACTCAGGAAGGCTGGTTCCTAACTCTGGCGTGCACACAATACTGGGCTGCCCCTGCTAACTGGGGAACCGACACCCACTCTCTCTCCTGAGCATGCTGAGCCTGGAGTTGCTGGTCAGATTAATGTAGTTTGTACTGGAAGTAACACTGTTAATACAGTGATGGGAATTATTAACTACTTATGTTAATTACATATCTGTAATTATCCACTAAGCATTATATTGCATAGAAGATACTCTACAGCTTTATATATACAGATTTCATGGTAATGAAGAATGAATGATGTGAAGAGGGAGTAACATAAGAATGCAAGAATTCCAGCTTCAGTACCTTTTTTCCTTATCCAAGCAATTCCACCGTCTAAACCTTTCACCTGTAAAATGGGGATAATGTAATTGTCTACCTACTTATATTGGACAGAACCAACCCATTTTGAGCACATTTCCAGCTCTAGAAACTGAGTCTATTCTTGCGTTAAGTATGGTCAATCAATCATGTCTGCTACCCAGTTATAAGTTAACTGAAAGGTAGCTAAACAGTGATCTCTGTATTGTTTCTCGGAAAATGGAGGCAGTGATTTGCTCAAGGCCATACGGCAAATATTTCTGTAGCCATGTGTTCTTTCCACTGTATCCCACTATGCTAGGCTTTACCCCTCTTCCTCAGCAGCACAAGTTAGATGACTTAGTAGCATTTTTCACATTCAGGCAAAGGACAGGGCCAAACAGCTCATTTAGTTGGTTGTGTAAATGTTTGAAAGCACTTGGTAGATTTAGTTTTAAAATCTCACTGAAGCCAAAATAGGTTTGGGGGTTGCTCACTTACCCTTCATCTATGGAACCTCCCTGTTCTCAAACTGTTCTTCCTTTTTCCCTCCAGGAACACCTGCTGAAGGAAGGGCTGGCGTGGCTGGACTTGCAGGCACCAGGGGAGGCCCACTACTGGCTGCCAGCTCTCTTCACTGACCTCTACTCCCAGGAGATTACAGCTGAGGAGGCCAGAGAAGCCCTTCCCTGACTGTGTGGAAGGGCACACAGCAACAGGCAGGGAGAAGGAAGGAGGGCCTACTGGCGAATAAACCTGGGCAGTTTTGTTTATAAAAAAATAGAAAAAGTTCCAAGTTTTTCTTACTTCCCCCATTCTTTTATTTTTGAAAAGTGCCTTCACATTGCATCTTTATTGGAAAAAACTTCGCTCATCCAGTAAGGATAATCTGATTAACACAGAGAACAGCAAGCACATAGAAAATGATTTGTGCAGGTTATCTGCAAGTTCATGGAAGAGCTGGCCCTAGAATGCAGGCGTTTCTTGGCCTTTCTAGTTGTTGTAGCTGTGAGACATAAATGATAGCCTCTGCTGATTTAAACCTTTTTAATAAAATATTCCTTAAACTAGCTGGTCCTAATGGACCAGTAAATAATATTCACTCTTTCAGTCTCTTCTGGCTTCCTCTGTAGAGGCTCTAGGTTATGACAAACTCAGGTATGTGTGAGTGTGAAGGAAATAGAAGAAGTCGGTGTTCAGTTGTGGCTAAATTGGAGGAAAGAAAACAATGGAATCTGAGGGGAATCAAACAATAGTTAGTTAGTTGTTAAGGAATGTTCTATTTTCTCAAATTCCCTACTAGCTTTCTCACCTTCCTATACTGATTGATTACCAGGTCTAGCCTCAGTGATGGGAAAGGGAGTCATTTATCGAATGCCTACCCTGTGCCATTTTATATACAGCTCACTTAAATTTTACCAAAAGTAGGAAGCCTTCAACGTCACAGTGATTGAATCGAAGTAATTTGCTAGGCGCTGCCAGCTTCAGCTGAGCCAAAACTGGAATCTAGGCCTATTAACCCAAGCCCATGCCTTCATGTATCACTGCACAGTACAGAATGGCAGCACATACTGTGCAGAAACATTTCTTTCTACACACATGGTCAGCCAAGAGGAAAAGCCTCTGTACCAGAAAGCAAGAATCTCCTATAGCAAGTAGAAGTGTTGATGAGGGAAGAGGCCAGAGTAGTTTAAGGATTCTAAACCCCTTATGGTCTAAAGGCTAAGATCGTTAAGTGCTAGTTTAGTCCTGGAACTCTGAAAACCCAGTGGTTTCTCCATACTGAGACCCTTCCTTTAGCAGGATATATAGTCTGGACCCAGCTCTACCCCTGCCTGTCCTTATATGACATGCTCCCTCCCCCAAGCTCCGGAATAGTTCTTTGGAAGTTTCTGAAACTTAAGATGTCACCGACTGCCAGAGCCTTAAAAAATGGACCCCATCTCCAATGAGAAAACTTGTCTTGCTCTCCCTACCCAGCCCTGTCCTTCCATCGTTACGCAAGTCTTTGGCCTCAGACAATTCACAGCACTTTACTTCTCCCTAACAGTTCCAGGCCTAGGTGAGGTGTGGTTGACAAGATGATCCCATTCCTCCTTTACACAAACCCACCCACACCCACAGGCACTTCCTCTTCTGCCAAAACAAACTTTATTGCACCAAAAAGAAAAAAAAAAAACAAAAAACTTCATTTATGTACAGTCAGATATAAAGACATCTCTTTGACTCCTGTGCATATATTTCCTCAACTCAAGATTAGGACATAAAAGTCAGGCTGCTATGCCAGACATGCTCTGCCCTATGGCAGGGCCAAGGAGAGGATTGTCACTTGAAAGTGGGAACATTTAAATGGATGACAGACAACACTGGACCCACAGACCAAGGGCATTCTTCTACGCCCTGGAGTTGCTCGAGGAATGGAAGAGGGAAATTGGAAGCAGGGTCCCTTTTGAATCTTCACGTGAAGAGACCCAGCCTCTTCAAGGGTATCCAAGGTAAACTTCCGTTCCCCAAGCCCACCACTCCCTGTCCAGTTCCTTTGCTTCCTGCCCTCCCAAGTAGGACATTCTCCTTTCTGCCCAACCCAGATCCTCCAAGAGGAGTTCCATGATCCACTAGGCAGAGACTTCATAGCAGCGGGCAGGGCAGGTACACACTATCCTCTCCCTTACACATGGCTGAACCTTGACTGAGGCCCTGCATCACAAGAATTGCCAATACCCCACTGGGAGCCGTAACAATAAATCTGGAAGTATGGGGAGAACATATCAAAAAGGGGAAGGATGATTCCCTTGATGCCCAGGATTACAGGGCACCTAAAGCACATTTTTTTTCTGAGCCAACCAGCTAAAGGATCACTGCAGCTAAATACAGATAGAGAAGCAACACAGCCAGGCAAACACCCATCAGAGCCAGTGACAAGAGCAGCTGGGGGAATGGGGTGGGGGTGGTGAAGGAGGAGAAAGAAGGGGAGGAGCCTCCAGAGTCCAGCCCCAATCCCCTCTGCATTGGCTACCCTTGCTCCCCACAAATCCCTGGGGTTGAAGTGAGGACAACTACAGGCTGGGGTGAAAATACACAAGGACAGCCCAACAAAATACAATAAGGACTAGCATCAGTCTCCCCCTGTACTCCATCCCCAAGAGAAATACCCTCATTGTGACTAGTATTTATGAAAATCTGTAAGAGACTATTCTATGTAGTGGCTCTAATCCCATATACACAGCAGCTGCCTGTGCCGGGAACTTTTCAAATCAGTGATTGCGGGAACAAACAGTATTTTCAGCTTCTTACGGTGCCTGTGCAGGCTTTACCAAGACCTTGGTTCAGTCCTAGTCACATTTACCTTTTGTCTTACATCTAGAAAGGGTGAGGAAAGGGGGCAGGGGAGAAAGGTGCTCAGGTGCTAGGTAAAGCTTACTGATCAGCAGCCTAGACTCCACCACTGTTCCTTCTCTTTGGTCTGTCTAGAACAGTGACTATAAATTAGGAAAAACAAAATTATGCTGGCCTGTGGGAAATAATGGGGGAAGGGAGGCAAGGAGGAAAAGGGCATTGGGAAGCCCTGCTTCAAGACTGAAGACAGACAAATAGACAACCACCCAGACTGCTTAAGTGTCACAGACAGTCCCCCACCCCAAGTTCCCTTCCAGGTATCCCCATAAATCATTTGGGCACACTCCCTCTTGGAATTGAAATTTCCATCTTCCACCTATCCCTAAGGAGCTGGTCCTGTGGAGAGGTGTGTTGGCTGTTTCGTTTTTGCCAGAGGCCCTTGCACTAGGTGCTCCTGTAAAGGTACCTTGGCCCCGATATGGGATGAACGGATCAGCGTAGCCCCAGATGCTCCAGTGCCAAGGAGGTCAGACCGGGAACAGGCCCCCACTCCCACACCCTGGGATCCGAGCTTGCTTGGTTCTTGCCATCTTGCAGGATGACTTCGAGTCTGGAGGGAGATACAGTGCCTCTCCATCCCTGGGGTGGGGGGAAGGGATTCTGCTGGGACTCTCGAGTAGGGGAAAGGGAAGAGGGGAGCAGGGTCTAAACCCTCAGGCTCCCGTGAAGGTCTGTCTCTGTCCCAGATGAGCTGCTATCAGAGTCCATTTCTGCGTTCTCATTATGGAGCCTTTCTAGCACTTTCTGACGAATCAGTCCCAGGCGCATCAAGAGGGACTGGTAGTCAAAGTGGCCCCGTTTCTCTCCAAAAGGGTCCTGTAGGGGGGAAAGGAGAAAAGGGGGATGGAAGATTCAAGTCTGGGTGGCTGATCCTAGATCAAAGCAGCCAAGCCTAAAGCAGCTTCAGGCCCATGTGAAATGCAAGCTCAACTTCTGAGCCACAGGAGCAGTAAGGCCCAACAGCACAGGCAGTCCTGAACAGCAGGCAAAATAACTTTTGCTTAAAAATATGACACCTGGGCCAGGCACGGTGGCTCACACCTGTAATCACAGCACTTTGGGAGGCTGAGGCGGGCAGATCACCTGAAGTTGGGAGTTCGAGACCAGCCTAGCCAACATGGAGAAACCCCATCTCTACTAAAAATACAAAAATTAGCCGGGCATGGTGGCACATGTCTGTAATCTCAGCTACTTGGAAGGCTGAGGCAGGAGAATTGCTTGAATCCCGGAGGTGGAAGTTGCAGTGAGCCAAGATCACACCATTGCACTCCAGCCTGGGCAACAAGAGCAAAACTCCATCTCAAAATAAACAAATAATATAAAATAAATGACACCCTTACCACCCCAAATAGGTCTAGCTTGAGCTAGAGTGAAAATGCATTTGTATTTCTCAAAAGCAAGCCAATATCCGAAGAAGGACAGTAAGGGTGAGGTAAGAGAAATTCAACTTCAGAATTGTAATTATTAAGCATGCCTGTATTTTTCATTAACCTCATAAAAACCACAGAAGGTAAAAGTTGTCCTTCATTCTCTGTACTCAAAAATGGCAATGTGCTTTTCTAAGGTCACAGGCAGGTCTAGAACTCGAGTTCTGACTTTCAGATAAGCACCTGTACTCCTCCCCAGGGACTTGTCACATTCCTGTTCAGGTTTCTGGGCATTGCTCCAGGGCCACCAAGCCTTGATCTTAGTCCTTGTCGTTCTAGATCAAAGATCCCTAAACATTTTATAGAAAGGTTTAATTGTCCCGAAAGGCTCAAAAAAAAAACTAGTTGAATGGATGGCATAAAAAAAGAGTTCAGGCCGGGCGCGGTGGCTCATGCCTGTAATCCAAGCACTTTGGAGGCCAAAGTGGGCGGATCACCTGAGGTCGGGAGTTCAAGACCAGCATGACCAACATGGTGAAACCCCAAAATAAAAAAAAAAAAAAAAAAAAAAAAAAAGAGTTTAAAATACTATACCGGGACTTAGGCCACAAAGTGGTGTCACAGTCCCCAAAAGGTACACAACTTTCCCTCTCACATTCTGTTTGCTTCTCTCACAAAAACTCCTTCCA